>NW_004624743.1:26903866-26925927 GCF_000247695.1 Heterocephalus glaber
CCTTTTCTTTCCTTTTTCTGACAAGGTTGGCTAAGGGTTTGTCAATTTTGTTAATTCTTTCGAAGAACCCACTGTTGGCTTCATTGATTTTTTTTTTTTTGTATTGTTTTCTTAGTCTCCCTTGCATTGATTTGTGCTCTGATCTTTACAGTTTCCTCGCTTGTATGAGCTTTTGATTTGTCCTCTTCTTTTTGTAGAAGGTTGAGATTCAGCATCAGGTTGTTTAATTGGGCTCGTTCTGTTTTCCTAATATAGTATTCACTGCTATGAATTTCCCTCATAAGACTGCTTTCATTGCGTCCTATAGATTCTGATAGGTTGTACTGACATTGTTATTTAATTGTAGGAACTGTCTGATTTTTTTCTTTAATATCCTGTGACCCCCTGGCTATTCCAAAGTGTGTTGTTCAATTTCCATGTATATATGAAATTCTTGAGGTTTACTTTGCTATTGATCTCCAATTTCACTGCATTTTGGTCTGATAATATACAGGGGCTAACTTCAGTTCCTTTGCACTTACTGAAACATATTCAATGAGTGAGTATGTGGTCTGCTTTGGATACCGACCCATGTGCTGCTGAAAAGAATATGTGTTCTGATTTTGTGGGGTGAAACAATCTGTAAACATCCGCTAAGTTCATTTGTTCAAGAGTTTGAGTTCTAGTATTTCATTGTTTAATTTTTGTCTAGTTGATCTGTCTATTTGTGACAGTGGGGTATAGAGGTCCTCCAGTACTCTTGTATTAGTGCTTATATGATTTTTCATGTCTGTTAATATTTGTTTTATATAGTTGTGTGCACTAGTGTTTGACGCATATATATTTATGATTGTTATCTCTTCCTCTTGGATTGTTCCCCTTACAAGGATGTAGTATCCTTTTTTGTCTCTCTTAAGCAGTGTTGGTTTGAAATCTACTTGATCTGCAAAGAGGATAGCTACTGCTGCTTTTTTTTAAGGTTCCTATTGCATGAAGTATTGTTTTCCACCCTTTAACTTTCAGTCTATGAGTTTCTCTTTGAATTAAGTGTGTTTCTTGTATGCAGCATATTGTTGGATCCTGCTTCTTGACCCATTCTGCCAGTCTATTTCTTTTGATTGGTGAATTGAGACCATTAACATTGATGTTATAACTGATACATATTGACTTATCAGTGTAATGACTTTTTCTTTTTGTTGGATTCTCCCACTTTGTGTTTAATTTCTTGTTGTGCCCAATGGATTCATTTTGTTGGGCTTTCTGGGGTTGTGATCCTCATTGTCTTTTCCTATGATATTGTCTAAAATTATTTGGAGTGCTGGTTTGGTATTGATAAAGTTCCTAAGGTGCTCTTTGTCATGAAAGTATCTTCTCCATCAATTTTGAAAATACAGTTTTCCAGGGTACATCAATCTAAGTTGGAGTCTCTTTTCCTTTAGGGCTTGGGATAGGTCAGTCCAGGCTCTTCTTTCCTTGAGGGTTTGCATTGAGAAGTCTGCTGTGATTCTGATGTGCTTTCCTTTGTATGTGATTTGTTTCTTTTCTCTAACTGCATGTAGAACTTTGTTCTTCTGTTGGGTTTTTGTAATCTCAACAATTATATCCCTATGTGTAGATTTTTTTGATCAAGGCTAGTTGGAATCCTATATGCCTCCCTTATCTGCATGTCAAGTCCTTTTCTCTTGCTTGGGAAGTTTTCTGCCATCAGTTCTCTTAACAGTTTTTTTTATGTCATCTGCACTGTCTCCTCTTTTTTCATTGACCCCATTCAGTCTTATGTTATTCTTCTTTGCATTGTCTAGCAGCTGGTGAATTGATTTCTCCTGGTCCCTTACAATTTTAAAGCAATTTTTCTTTTCCTGATCACTAATTGCAATCTTATCTTCTGTATCTGAAATTCTGTCCTCACATTGGCTCATTCTGCTGTGGAGACTTTCAGTGGAGTTTTTAATCTCCTGGAAATCTGTTTGCATCTGTTTTATGGATTCCATTTGTTTCCTGTGTTGGCATTCCATCACGTTCCTCAGCTCCTCTATTTTTTTTATCTGTTTCCTCTCTAGACTTATTAATCATGCGTGACATGTACAGACAAGTATTCAAAGTACATGCAAGTGTATGGTAGTTCTGCACATATGCTGGTGGCAGCAGGCCTGGGATTGCTGAGAAACTCTTTGTTTAGCAGTGGAAATAAAAATACCCCCTTCTGAATTTGTATCTGTTTGAATTATGTTTGTTTAGCTTTTAAGTTAGAAATTGGCCAATGTTTCTTTTTGTTATGAAGATTATGTATGACTGACTTACTTAAAAATTTAAAGAAATTTCTCCCTGTATTCAGTGGTTAGTTTGGACTCCATAGTCTTTTTCTAGCTTGTTTATGGAGGCCATAAGTTTTTCTTGAATAGAATAGAAATAAATTTGACACATTTTTGAGTCTTGACTGAGAAATGTTCCCATGACAGCTGTCTTCAAAATGTACTTACAGTTACCCATGGAAATAAATGTTCTATACTCTCAGTTGAGGTTTCTAATTGGGACTTGAATGACTGCTTATAATGTAGTTAATATAAGTTGAAATTTTGGCAGGCATGCAAGCTGGAATCAATCTTATTGTTAACGGAGATGGTTGAGAAGTTATTGAAGTTTATGCAAGGTGCTTTAGACAGTATTTCTGCATTTCCCAGCCTATGTTGACTCAAACCCTCCTGTTCTTTGCTCAAGATTTAATTTTTACTACCTTCCAGTTCTAGAATCCAGTAAAAACAACAATTTTGGAATATACTATGTATTAGATAATAACAATCATAGGTGTAAGTAAGACTAAACCTATGAAGTTTTTCAACTTTAGGGTAGTTTTGTAGAAGTGATACTTATCATATGTCTAGATAAACATGTAGTATAAAAGATGCATAGCATTTATTCAGGCAGCAGACATATACTCTATTGTTTGATCATCCTCTTTAGTTGGCTGAATAATGATACTCTTAGATACACAGCTTAGACTCAAAATTATTACATTCTGTTTAAAGTGTAATATTTGACCTCTTTACTACAGTAAAGGAAGTGATATATGTTGGAAGTGATATATGTTGTGATACCAGAGCAGGAGACAAAAGATAAGGTTCTTATTCCTGCTCTGCCTCTGAGTAGTACTATGAACTTGTACAAGATTTTAGCCTCTCAAAGTCTTGTTTTTTCCTCTGTTAAATGCAAATAAGAATTCCTTTGCTACCAATCTAATGGAGCTTCTTCTCAGTGTACAAACAAGTGTGTATGGTAACATGTTAAAAACATATCCCAGATGAATGTCATAAAAGTTTGGATTTCAGACAGATGAAAATACTGGTCTTTATTTCTGCTGTAGGCTGACTGTACATCTCTTTTTAGCAATTCTAAAAATTATTTTGATTAGGAATCAGAAATGCATAGTTTTGTAAAAATATATTCAGATCTTAGAGTTGCACTCTGTTCCTTATTTAAAAATAAAATCTCCAGTTTACACCAGAGAATCTGATCTCTTAAAATATCTTCTCTTGGTGTTGAGAGAATTGATAAATTGGTAAAGTGGGTATTGATTTTTTTATAGTAATGATACATTAATATTCATGAATTACCATGAAGAATGTCCTAATATTAAAAATATGAAAATAGACTAAGTCTATTCTGTTATAGTGTCACCATCAGGCAAGTTGAATCATTCAAGTTTTGTTTATAGGTCTGGATATTTCAATTTGGTCACAAATCACGAGTAAGCAGATGAAATATTAAAACTTGAAATCTTGAAAACTTATTTTGAAAACTTGATCTTGAAAACTATTCCTCCTAACTGGAACCTTGTACCCTTTCATCACTTTTTCCCTGTTCCTTATACTCCCATCCTCACCTTCTGGTAGCTGCCATTTTATTCTCTGTTCTAAAATGTGACTTGCAAATGTTTTTTTTAATTCATTAAGTTGATTGATACATTGTAGGTATATAGTATGATGACCTTCATCATTGGGGATTTGTAGCTTTACATGATATATCTTGGCTCTTATTTTTCCCCATTCCCCCTCCCTCCCTTCAACCCCTCCACCTCTGCCTATTTACAAAGACTGTTTCTGTTTTTTTCCTTTTCTCATATTTATTCCTTTCCCTTCTTTCCCTTCCCCTACCCCCTCCCACCTCTCCTTCCCCTTTGGACTTTTTCTTCTTATTTCAAACAATCCATTATCCATTTTGATCCTTATTTACACTTTCAGTTTCTCACACCAGGGAAACTATTTGGTATTTACACATGTGTGTCCTATTTATTTCACTTAACAGTATGGCCTTAATGTGCATCCATTTAGCTATAAATGTCTCTTGTTTCTCATTCTTTATAGTTGAGTAGTACTCCATTTTATAAAACAAAACAAAACAAAATCTTAATCCAATCTCTAGGGCTGGGGATTTAGCTCAGTGGTCTTGCTGCCTGCTGCACAAGTGCAAGGACCCGAGTTCGATCCCCGGTACCAAAAAAAAAAAAAACCCCAAAAAACAATCTCCAGTTGATGGGCAATTGCACTGTTTCCAAGAATTAGCTATTACATAATGTGCCGCTATAAACACAAGTGCACATATATTGCTGTGGTATGATTCTTTTAATTCTTTTGGGAAGATACCCAGTAGGGAGATAGGTGGGTCAAATGTGACATCTAATCCTAGTTTTTTGAGATCTGTGACTCACAAGTCTTAATTCTGAGATTCTAGGTTTCAAGCTGCTTCTCTTTTTTATTCATTTTTACTGTAACAAGAGCAATCTTATTCTTCACTGATTTTCCCCTCCGTTTTAGTTTAGTTTGTTATATATTTAACTGTGTCCCCTTGACTACATTTACTAATGTACTTTTCTGCCTGTTAGTGTAAAGGTTGTTTTGTGACTTTAGGTCAAGAAAGACCATCAGATAACAACTATTCTGTCATCTATAAAGGGTCTTGCTCTCCAGTCCCTTACTAACACTTGTGATCTTTCAAATGACAGCCATTATTATTTAGATTACAAGTCAGTCTCAGTCACTAACTGCAAAGATTTCTCCAATTTGGACATTTGGAAAGGACTCAAACTGCACTGAATGTATTCATGCAGGGCCCTGTTTAAAAGGAAAGTGTACAGTAGTCCCCTTTATCTGTGATTTTGTTTGTTGGGGTTTCTGTTACTTAAGGTCAACTGAAATCCAAAAATATTAAATGGAAAATTCTAGAAATAAGCAGTTAATAGGTTTTAAATTGCATTTTTTGGAGTAGCATGATGAGTAGCACAATGAAATCTTGTGTCTTCCAGCTCCATCATGCCCAGGAGGTGTATGATGCCTTTGTCCAGTATGTTCATGCTGTATCTCCTACCATCCATTAGTGTTTTTAGTAGCTGTCTTAGTGGTAAGGTTGACTGTGTGGTATCACAGTGCTTGTGTTCAAGTAACCCTTATTTTACTTAATAATGGCCCCAAAGTTCAAATTTTTATTACAGTATATTGTTATAATTGATACATTTTATTACTGTCAATATTTTACCTTACCTAATTTATAAATTAATCCTTATAGCAGATAAGTATGTATAGAATAAAAGTATATATAAGGTTTGGTAGTATTCAAGGTTGCGAAGTCCCACTGAGGGCCTCTCCAAGTGTATCTTCCAGGTGTAAAGATGCTGACAGTGTTTGAAAGATTTCCTGACACATATCCTGCAGGGCCCCATAATTTATACACACTCAGACTGAGAGTCAAGAGACATTTGGGCATCATGAAAGATAATGGGAGAATTGTTGTAGTCCAGCCAGTGATAAGTCAGTTGTATATACATTTAGTTCTCTATTGTTTTTGAAATTTATAATTTTTTTCTTCAGTTCTTTTATTGGTCCATTTTAGGTATACAATACGTTTACATTTGTCATTGGGTGCTTGTACCTGAACATGTTGTACCTTGGTTCTTATTTTTTCCCTATTACCTACGCACCCTTCACTCCCTCCACCCTTCCCTATTTACATAGACTTCATTTCCATTTTTTTTTTCTTTTCTCATAGTTTTTCCTTTCACTTCTTTCCTTTCCCCTATCCCCTCACATTACCCTTACGTCTTTGGACTTTTATTCCTATTTCAAATTATCAATTATTCATTTTAATCATTTTAACCCTTATTTATACTTTCAGTTTCTCATATTACAGAAGCTATTTAGTATTTAGACGTGTGTCCTAGTTATTTGAAATTTATATTTTATTGAACTCTGCTGTTATTACTACTTCTACTAGCTTTGGGTTTTGCTCTACTTTTTTCTAGATCCTTAAGGTAAAAGTTGAGATTATTGGCTTAATGCTTCTTTTGTTCTCTTAGTATAATTATAAAATACTAGACAATTCTCTTTAAGTGTTTTCTTTAAACATTTTAAAATCCTATGAATTTTGATATGTTGTGCTTTTCTTGATTTCCCATGAGTCTTTTTTAAAAAGTGCCATCAATTATTAGAAGTATTTTGTTTAATTTTCAAGTATCTGTATTTGGAAATTTTTCTAACTTTTTTTTCTAGTTTAATTTTGTTATGGTCAGAGAAGGTACCTTTCCTCTATGATTTCAGTGCTTTTAAGTCTGTTAAGGTTTGTTTTATGACCTAGGATATGGTTAAATTTGGTGAATTTTCTTTGTGTATTTGGAAAGAAGTTTATATGTTTTTGTTGAGTGGAGTGTTTGTAGGTGTCAGTTTGATTCTCAGTTCTTTTATATTTTTGATTTTCACTCTGTTGTTGATTACAGACAGGGAAGTATTGAAATCCAATGATAATTGTGAAATTTGCTCTTTTTCCTTTCAATTTGTTTCCTTCATTTTGAAATATCTAGCTGGAAGCTTAGATATTTAGGATTATTATGCTTTCATGGTGAATTGATACTTTTTGTCATTATGTGATTATTCCTTTTTAGCCATAGTAATTTTCTTTGTTTTGTAGTCTAACATTACTACAGATGTTCCAACTTACTTATGATTTATATTTGTGTTTTGTATGTTTCCATGCCCTTAAAATATCTGCACAATTATATGTGAGGTTAATTTCTTTAGACAGCATATCACTGACTCATTTTTAATTTTTTGTAATCTTTGCCTTTTAAATGGCATGTTTAAATAATTTATACTTAATTTAATTGGATGGAGAGTGTATTAAAGACTTTCAGTTAGATTATTTTCTCTATTTCCCCATTCTTATCTTCTTTGGTGTTATTTGAACCTTTTTCCCATTCCATTAAATTTTTTATCTTGTGTTTTTTATTATAAAATTTTTTTTGGTGATTATTCTAGGACTCACTGTATGCATATTTAACGTTTCATAGTTTACTGAGAATCAAGTGAAATATAGAAATTTTACTACTGGATAGATCTGTATATAAATATTGCAAAAATGCTCTCTCAGATTGTATTTTACCTTTTTACTTTTTAAATGATGCTTTTGGAAGAATATATGTTTGTAATTTTAATAGAGTCCAGTATTTTTCTCTTTTATAGTTAGTGCTTTTTGTATCTAAGAAATATTTGCTCATATGGTTGTGAAGATATTCTCCCATGTTTTGTTCTAAAATCTTTATAACTTTAATATTTAGAATGAAAGATTATGCTATTGCATTTTAAATACCAATGTCCCTTTATTGATCTATCAGAGGGTGATAGTTGAGTGTTTGCCCATGTTTCAGAAGAGAAAATGGATCAAGTTGTTGTCTAATATATTTTAAATCATACTTATGGTGGATTTTCAAGATGTTTACTTGTTATATCTTTTGCTGTACCACAATTATGTCTCAATCTGTGTTTGTAGTGGAGAAAACTACGCTGTAACATAAAAAGGGACCGAGGTCATGAATAAAACATTTCATTCTATCCTCTTCCTCCTTTCTTCCTCTTTCCTTTTTTTGTTCTTTTTTTAGTTATCTTTGCACATTTCTTTTCATCCTCTTCTCTGTTTTTTCCTAGCTTCATTTTTCTTCCTCCTTTAAAATAATGCTTATACCGGGGCTGGGGATTTAGCTCAGTGGTTTTGCCGCCTGCTGCGCAGGTGCAGGGACCCGAGTTTGATCTCCAGTACCAAAAAAAAAAATGATAATAATGCTTATACCTTTCTAACATTATGATATTGTGTAATTTTCTGAAGTTTTCTTTTTTACATGCTAACATATTCCCTAAGTAGTAATCAGTTCAATAGGATGCACTTTTATAATGGCATATTTGCGTCACTAGTCTTGTGCATCCTAGCAATATTGTAACTGATGTTTGGTGCTTTATTATGCCACAGGAAATTACTTGGGAAAGATTTGGGACTATATATACTTTCATAGAAAGTTGTAACTCACGGCCAGTTTATATGTAGAAGAATTACCATTTAGTATCATTTGTGAGAAGAGTAGTTCTCTAAGTTCAAGTGAGAATTGGGAATTTTGCCCTGTAAAATGAAACTCCTTCATGTACTTATGACAGAACATTTTTGAAAGGACAGTAGCATAGCCAAAGTTTTATGTAAATGGAATGTACATGCTATGTTCTAGTTATAGGGATACTATCATTTTGGAGTCTGGGATTTCTGCAAGAAGTTTGATGTAGTGTAGATTTTGATATCCTACAGAACAATAACATTGCTTAAATCTGTTTTATAGCATCTTGAGATTGTAACTTCTTAGTATGCTATTAATTGAATGGTCTGAATGAAATGTCCCTTAGGTCTGTTTATAACAGTCTCAGATGTATCTTAAAGGAAATATACTCAGTGTGCTCTTGCTTAGACTAAACAACTGCCCCCTGCCCCTTGCTGTAGGATAAGAAATGGATTCTCAACCATGAAGATGTCACATTGGGAGAATTACTGGGCAAGGTATGTGACAACTGATCTAAATAACAAAAGTTTTTTGTATTTACTGTGAACGCTTTCGCTTTCTTTGCTTATATTCCAGCACACAGCAAGGCACCTTATAAGTAATCCAGAACACAATTATCATATCTCTTATAAATTCTGTGATGTCCACTGAAATAGATGTCTTTGAAAGACTTATGGAAGATTCTTGTTTTTTAAAAGTAGTATGTTTTCCCCTGAAGGACGAAAAGCAATGTAATAAAACCAAAACTATTGAAATGAGATTGAAAAGAAACTGAGATAATAAAAGTTTAAATAAATACCTAATAGTCTTACTTTGTTTCTGGTTATATGTGATAGTTCAGAAAAAGTGAATACTGCACCTTGAGAGTTAGAACTGTTCAGAGAATTACAGTATATAACATTGGGGATATTATTTCAATATAAAAAGTATGGACCAGCCATATGTTTCAGTATCTATTTTGTGACTTTCTATTAGTGGTCAGAGAAGACAGCTTTATATAATTGATGTTTCTTCCAATTTAGTTGGAAGTTTCTTTGAACTCATAGGCTATATTAAAGTATATTATGTCTAACAATAAAGACATTTAATAATCAAAGTGAGTTATTTTCAAATTTATTGTTTTATTTATAATTGAATTCTAATAAAAATTTGTCATTGACTTAATCAGATATTTTCATGTGAAAGTTTGAGTTGAGTTTAGCTTCATAATGTAGTATAAAAAATTACTGTAAAATCCAGATATTTCAGGAAACATATCATAGATAAGGAATGAGTAATCATTACTGGACTTAATTAAAGCTCAATACTTCAGGTAAAACAATGACTATTTTTTATTCAAATGTAGATTTAATGAGTTGCCTTTTTTCCTATTTAAAAAAAATCTCTGATGTATGTTGAAGAAAATAAATCCTTGTTGAAGTAATCAACTTTGCAAGATTCTTAACAATGATTATTTTAAAATATTTCGTCCAAATGGAAGCATCAAATTTCTATCAGAAAGCAGAGTTTTATAGGCTGCTAATACATTTACCTAGTAAGTCACTTCGAAGAACCTCAAGCTAAAGGCAGCAGCTGGCATGTATATTTACTTTGTGATGGTCCCCTAATTCTTAAGAAAAGATTCCTCCATTCTATTGCTATTAGGTAGCCCAAAAGCAGTGATAGGGTAAAAAATTATTACAAAGGAATGAATTTATGAAATTTAAAACTAAATCACTTATTAAAATGAAGAGAATATGTTGAGGCCACGTTTTTAGTATGAAGAAAAATATTTTCAAACAAAAATATTTCAATTATGTCTACTCTATAAACTATGGCTTATCAGTTAGAATTTAGCTTGTTAGAAGGTTACTTTAAGGAATAATTATTTTCTCAGATGAGGCAGTAGCATGTCTCAATAAATTTAATCATTTTTACTAAAAGACTGATACTTTGAGACACAGTGTAGCTTAACTTCATCAAATATTTTAAAATACTACAATATGATTTGTCACTTAATATTTCATTGTCTTTTTTTGAATAAATATTTACAGTATACTGGCTGAGAGTGCATGGGTAATTAAAGGATAACTATGCTTCAGACACTTAAGGGGTTTGGAGTTTGGTTAGTAATTATATTAAAGTAATGGCAGAAACTGACTTATTTATTCTGCACTATAGTCTTAGTAGACTGTGTTTGCTATGTGGTTGAGATTCAATAAATGTTTTATTCAGTCATTCAATATTTTCTGAATGCCTACTATGTGCCAAGCACTCGTTTAGCCACTCGGGATATATCGGTGAACAAGCAAACAAAAGTCATTTCCTTTATGGGGTGTAGATTCTGTTAGCAGGGAAGACAGATAAATAATAAGCACTACGAATAGGTAAATTTTACAGTATTAGAGAGTGCTAAGCCTTGTAAAAACAGAAGGTTTAGGAGCGCTACTAGTTGAGATTTCAGTTTTTAAACAGTCATTTTGGATGTTATGTTAAAAACAGGCTGATGAGCTAAAAGATTGGGAGGCAGTTGCACTTACTAAAAATGATGCTAGAGGGCTGGGGATTTAGCTCAGTGGTTCCACCGCCTGCCTCGCAAGTGCAAGGTCCTGAGTTCGATCCCCAGTACCAAAAAAAAAAAAAATGATGCTAGACAGGGTGGTGACACAGAGATAGTGAGAAATGATGAGTTCTAGATATATTTTTAAGTTGAACCAGTTAGATATCCTGATGTAGTCTACATGGGGATTGAGAAAAAGAGTGAAGTTGGCTGTAAGTATAGCATGTTTCAAGGAACACAATTAGGTGTTCAGTTTTGAATATATTGAGTTTGTCTGTTAGCCTTCTCTGTGAAGATGGTGAAAGACAGTTAGCTATTAAGTCTGCCTTTTTAAAAGAGATTTCTGTGTAAGAAGTACAAATTTGGTGATTTGGGTTATGTAGGTGACATTTAAAACCATAAGACTGGGATAGGGGAGTAATTTAGGATAGATTGCTTGCCTAGCATATGTGATACTCTGAGTTGGATCCCCAGCACCACAAAATACCTAAATAAAACAAACCATAAGATGAGTTGGATTCAGTGGGAGACTCAGAGATCAAGAATTGAGCCATGATCATGCCAACATTAAGGGATGGGGAAAAGAGAAGTGATCATCAAATGAGGTTAAGAAAGAACCACCAATTGAGAAGGCAGAAACTGGGTCAGGGATGTAGCTCAGCAGGCACAGCACCTGCCTGGCAAGTGTGAGGTCTTGAGTTTGATCCTCAGTACCAAAAAAAAAAAAAAAAGCAGTAACCAAGATAGGAGAGCTTGGAAGGCAAGAAGAGAAAGCATACCAATGAGAAGAGTGGTGGGAAATGCTGGTGAGAAGTCCAATGAGTTAATGGCCAAGAATTAACCACTGGATTTGCCAATGAAGAGGTCCCTGATGATTTTGTTGAGCAGTTTCCTTGGAGTACTTCAGGTGAAAACCAGGTTGGTATAGATTTAAGAGAGACTAGGAGGAGAGGAATTAGAGAGGAATTAGAGAGGAATTAGGAGAGGAATTAGGAGAGGAATTAGGAGAGGAATTAGAGATAGTAAGGATGAAACCCTTTGAAATTTTGTTGCAAAAAGAAGCAGAGACATGCAAAAAAATGAGTTTTTTGATGTTTAACCTGAGAGAAATAATAACATATTAGTTTCCAGTGGTGAATGGTATAGTGAAAAATTCATGATACAGGAAAGAGAAATGAGAATTGCTAGGGCAATAGCTTTGAGTAGGTAAGAAGGGATGTGATTCAGCTCAGTGGAGGATTGATTTTAGTAGAAGCACAATAGTTCATTTTTATCACAGCAAGGAAGATTGGTAGGTGAATAAATCTGTGACTAAGAATCCAGAAGATCTGTTTAGATTACTTCAGGGTAGTTTTCCTCTCATTGAAAGAGGAAGCAACATCATAGCTCAGTATGATTATTGGAGATTTGAGAAGAGAGTAAAAGGGAAACGAGTCATTTGGAAGAATGTAGGAGTGTGAGTGGGTCTAGAAAAACGTGTAGTCTCAAGTGCCCTAAAGTCTGTTTTCATGAATTAAGAACCCCCTAACATTTTATGTTCATGAATATTAAAGATAAATCAATTAACATGGTTATAGTTTTTTCAGCTGTTTTTATGTTTAACTTTGTAGATGCAAAGTAGGCTGAATTTGAGATTTTATTAGGATTATAGATTTGCCCAGTACCGTGATAGTGAACATTTTGGAGCTATCAATGATACAAACAGCCTGCTGTGGCTCACATGCCATAGGTTCACCACCATTGGCCTAGGGAGTTCTACAGGTAAAGAGAAGCAAAGATGTAGAGAGTATGTGGTTTGTTAATTGTAATTATTGACTTTGGGATTTAAGGTGGATACAGAAGGAGGAGAGAATATTAAGGGGGTAATACATAGTAAAAAGTGATAGTCTATAAAGATTCCTACAAGGTGAAAGGAATTTTGAAGTTAGGTATAAGAAGTAAGTTAGAAAGACAGAAACCTGACCAAAGAAGAGATAAATGAAGTAGATGTTATAGAATTGCTTTATTGGTAATATGAAAGTTTAAGGTATGACTCTTGAAAATAGATGGATTCCCAGATCTTTGGAAGAGAGATGTCAGAAAAAAAAATACTTGAGAATTTGAAGCATTGAAAGGACTTGAAATTTCTGTTGAAATTGGCAAGAATTCATACAGGAGCAACACTGGATAGAATGACAAGTGACCTAGGTATAGAAATCATAGGTGACAGCAACAGTGAAGGATAGTAAGAAATAGAAAAGAATAATACACTCAAAGGCTGAAGTTTATAGGAATGCAAGAGAGAGAATGGTTTAAAGACACTGATAAAGAGCTAGTAAGTTACTATTGTATGTCTTGGACACTGGTAGATTACACAGGGAAATACGTTTTTTAAGTTTAGAGTGCAGAGAGGATCTCATTACCATTTGAGTGTTCTCTGATGAGAGCTAGGATTCTTTTATAACAAGAAGGTAAGAATTATCAAAGAGTAGATTGAAGATCTAACTTTCATGACAGACCATAAATTCCAGAAAGTATAGTAAAAGTTAGGTATAGAAGAGAAAGAAGGATCAAAGAAAAGTGGGCAGAATCTGATGAGGGTAGGGAAGAAGAAATGAGGATTAACCTAGGACCAAGATTTTCTTATGACAATTGGCATAAATATAGGCAGAAAGCATAGTGAGATTTGTCCCCTTGGATAGAAGACCAATAACCGAGATGAAGTTACACCTGCTGAATGGTAGCGAGTAAGGAGTGAACTAGCCTTCCTCCTGACCTCTTTGTTTGGAGAAGAAATGGTCTGGGTAAGAATAATCATTTTGTCAGTGTTTGGAGATTCCTTTCTTGATCACCATTGATGGAGTTGAAGTTCTCTGGAAAATGGTTGTCAGATGAATGTAAAAATTTTCAAATGTCCAGTGTGTATCAAAACCTGTGGAGTGATGACTGTTCAGAAACAGGAATCATAGTTTTTTAGAATTTTTATGAGAACATGTTTGCAGTACATAATCACGTTCATCCTGGGGGATTTGTGTATGTATATAACACAAGTACAAAAAAAATTAGACCCTCCAGATTTAAACACCCAATAAAAAATGGGCATCTGAAATGAACAGACATTTTTTAGGTGAAGAAGTACAGATGGCCAATAAATACATGAAAAAATGCTCAACATGGCTGGCCATTTGAAAAATGCAAATTAAAACAACATTGGGTTTCCATCTCATGTCAGAAAGAATGGCTATCATCAAGAAATCAATAACAAATGTTGATGAAGCTGGGGGAAAAACAACCCTTCTCCATTATTGGTGGGTGTGTAAACTGGTACAACTACTATGGAGAGCAATATGGAGATTTCTCAAAAAACTAAAATTAGAGGTTCCTTTTGACCCAGCTATTCCCCTTCTAGGTATCTTCCCAAAAGAATTAAAGGCATCATACCATGGTGATACATTCATAGTTTATAGCAGCACAACTTATAATAGTTAAATTTTGGAAACAGCCCATATATCCTTCAACAGATGAATAGATAAAATGTGGTATTTATATACAATGGAGTAGTACTCTGCCACAAAGAAGGATAAACTGAAGCCATTTTTAGGTAAATGAATGTATCTCGAGACCATAATTTGAAGTGAAGTAACACAGAAGTTTGAATATCACATTATTTCTCTTGAGTGAGGAACCCAAAGTATAAATAAGGAGCAAAATAGAGGATAGGTATTAAGGAGTAAGAATTTTTTCTAATGGGAAGGGGAATGAGATGGGGGATGGAGGGAGGGAAGGAAGGGAAAAAAGAAAGATAAAATAGAAAAAAATGGAAACAGAGCTTTTGTAAGTGGGGAAGGGAAGAAGGTTTGGAGAGAAGGGGGCAGAAAAAAGAAACCATTTTGAGAAGTTAAAAAAATCCTCATGAAGGAAGAAGCATAAGAAATGGAATTAAAGCTTAGGTTCCATTTTCTCTGATAGGAGATTAAGGTTTTCCATAGAGAAAAAAATGTAGAAAGGCACGGCACATACTTTTTGATCACTAAACATTTGAGTTTAGAATACCTGTACCACTGGGGGCTATAATATGGAGCTAGACAAGAGTAGTCATTAGTGGTAATTAAAGGCAGTTGTATAATCAAATTTTCTTTGTTAGCAAGATTAACCTGGCATTGTTGAAATAAGTGTGTTGGAGGGGTGAACAATCAAAGATGAGAACAGTTTAGGTGAGAAGGTTGGGAATCCTAATGAAGCAAGCTTTTGTGAGCTGCAAGGGGGAAGGCAAAAGTATAATGAAGGTAGTGACTGAAAACTCACATGGAGAATGATACCATAGTTCTAGTAACTGAAAAAATGTAATGTAGCCATGAAAAATCTTTGGATGAGTAAGATGATGTTTTAGGCAAACTGAATTATAAGTGCCTTAGAATTTTTCAGATAAAGACAATATCATGTATATACTAATAGCTTCTCTAATATAATTAATAACCTGACAATTACGGGAGAATAACAAGAAATAAATCTAACAGAGTGAAGGGTACTTTACTTAGTTTAAAACACTTCATTATGCATGTGTGTGTGTGTGGCAAAGATTTACATTATGTCTTACATCTCAAATAATGAATGTATTTGTAATTTCAGGGAAATTTTGGTGAAGTATATAAGGGCATATTAAAGGATAAAACTGCTGTTGCTGTTAAAACATGTAAAGAAGATCTTCCTCAGGAATTGAAAATAAAATTTTTACAAGAAGCCAAGTGAGTGCTCTAAAGTAATACAAAATATGTATTTACAATTCATCATAATTGTTTATATATCACTCATTATAATACATTTATAATTTTTTAAGATGTAAGTTTGAAGACAAAAGTTGTGAAATGCTGAAGTAGAAATAAACACTTTCAGAATCCTATTAAGTTTTTTTACAATATGGAAACAGTAAGTTTGTTTTTGAGGTAGAATGTAGATCTGTTAGACAGTCCCAGTAAGAACCAGGTGTTGAAAAGGAGCGAATATTCTCCAAGTCCTTAAAAGACTGTATTTCTTACTTGAGTATTATTGCTTTGATTCTCTAAATTTTATTTTCTTTACTGAGAATCATATTTCTTCTTCAGTTTAGTGCCTGGCATTTCTTTAGTCTGCTTCTTAATTCTCTTCTAATGGGTCTTTTAAGATGATTGTCTTCTCGTTTTTCTATTAGCTAGAATTTAATGTCCTGCTGTGCTATTCCGTATTACAGATAGTTAATTCTGTTAGTGGTGAAAATCTAATATATTAAAAAACCCCACAAAATAATTGGAAAAAGTCTTTGGCCAGAGTAAGATGAATGAGCATATGGATTGGAGATGGATAAAATGAATGGATGGGAAAAAGAATCCATGGATCCACAGATTTTGTGGCATAAAGAGAAAGTGCCATGGAGAATAGAAGAGATGACAGTGAGGAAACTAAGGCCCAAGGCATGAATCATTTTGATGTTCATTTCTTCATTCATAATCTAAAAGTGAATTTCAATGGTAGTGAATTAAAGTAGTTGAATGCATTCATTGTTTAACAGTTAAAACTGTATATTATTGGAAATTCAGAAAAATTCTAATGATTAACTTGACATGCTGTCACAATTGAAATTCATACTCATTTTATGGTTTTTCATAGGTATTCTTAAGGTAGAAGGCTATGTCTAACATTATTTTCAAAAATATTTAAGTTTCTTACTTAAGAGTCTTTTATTGCAAAGTACAGAGTTTGATTTTCTTCTTCAAAGTGAAATCACACATTTTATCTTAAAAATGAACAGTTTTCAAACCTATAAATGTTCTTTGATAGACTCTAGAAAGATGTATTTAGATATTTAATATTATCAAAGTTCATTTGGTTTTTTGCAATTTCTTTAGTACCTATCTTGGAACCTAAGAAATGACATTTTTTGGTTAAAGTCAAATGTTCTTGAAATCTTGCTTTTAATTTCTCTTAGAAATTAGAGGCTCAGAATTATTTACAGAATATTTTATCTTTAGTCTTTTTCCTAGTCTTTCATTTATAAATCATTATATATTAGAAATCATTTCTTAGAGCTTTCTCAGCTTTAATTATACATGTAAAATATATTTTGTCTTTATTCAGTTATTTTTTCATTCTTTTAGGAAAGAATACTGCAAATAAGAGCAAACTTATAACTATATTCTATATCAATAGGATAATGATTAAAATTTGGTAATAGAAATAAGCAGGACAGGCCTCTGAGGGAATCTAATGTATTTTTATCATATGATTGGAGTTCTATAGATGAGCCTGTCATATTTTTATAACTTCTGATGAAATTTTGCCTGTGTTCAAACTAAGTATTCTGTTTCAGTTTCAGCCTGTTGAAACTGTTACTCAATTTTTTTTTAATTATTGGCAACTTTCTCAAAATTTTTGTGTTTCTACCATTTTGAAATTGTGTTCAAGAAAATATTTAACTGTTATAAAATCTAATGCAGTTACTCTCTATAGCATTTAGCAGTATAATTTTTTTTTGCAATGGTGGATAAAACCAGATACTTAAAGGGAGCTTTACCTATTTTTACAAACTAGATTATTCCCATTTAACATGATTGTTAATCATGCAGAGTGGAGAACTTTTAAATGAATATTTAATTGAATTAAGAAGCACAAACTCATCTGTACCTATCTTATCTTGCCAATATTTATTAATACTTTTATGCATTCCTCCCACTTATCATAATTGGGGTTATACCGATGTTTTAAAAATTGAATTGTGACTACAGTATTTTCTATTTGTATACCTTATTCATTATTATAAATTAATGCTTTACTCATTTTTATTCAAATGATGAGAATTCTTATATTTTTCTCTCATCCAGAATTCTCAAGCAATATGATCATCCTAATATTGTCAAACTTATAGGAGTTTGCACACAAAGACAGCCTGTCTATATCATTATGGAACTGGTTCCAGGTAATGTGATTTTAGAGGTTTGCATGATGACATTTTAATGTCATGTTTTATTACTTTTTTATTTTCAATCTCTCTGATTTCTCCTTGTAAAGTTTCCAAGGATTTTGTTTAACATTTTCCTGATGACAAAGAGCTTGTACATATACTCAGTATTTTTATAGGCTATAACACTTCACTGTTTTCTAGAAAATGTCAGCCAACATTTTTTGGAGACAGATTTATTGGAGTGTAGTTATACATGAAATTCAGTTATATATAATGTTTATGTGTGAAGAGCTTTTTAGAAAAAAATCAGTTTACTTAGTGTGACTTTATAACACTGATAGTTCTATCTTATATTTACTACTTGGATACCATTTTAAAGTACATCTCTACGTATTCTCTTGAAAAATAAATATATGTAATATAATGGTGCTTTGAGGGTCACTTCTTTCAAATGAGAAGGTGATCAGTCTAGGAATTTCTTCTGGTATTTCTTTCTGGTGACTTTCAATGCCTTCAGATCTTTTAGCTAGCAACTTGTGACAACAGAGAAAGACTTCAAACCATGTAGTATGTTTTTAAGTTTTCTCATTGTCCATCTTCCTCTTGTAGAAAATAGGTATAATTTGATCTTGATAAGTTTAGAAATAGAGTATTTAATAACAAAACAATTTTGCTTTACTTTTTCTGTTTTTACCACTAATAAGTATTCATTTTAAAAGAAAAAATTGAAAGGCATATGAAAAATTATTTTTAACTTTAAAATATGCGAAGTAAACCTAGTATTATAGATTGCCCATTACATATTGTCTATATAGTTGTTTTACTATGTCTTAGTCACTTTTCTTATCACTGAGATACAGTACCAAATACTTGCAACTTAAAGGAGGAAAGGTTTATTTTGGCTCACAGATTGTAGCTCTTTCATTCCACAGTCCACTGCTCCAAGGCAGGACAGCATGGCAGAGTGGCATGGCAGAGGTGAAACAGCTTATGGCATGGTGTGCAGGAAGCAGAGGGAAAGGTAAAAAAGAGACAGAGAGAGATATCAAGGGAAGGAGATAAACCCTCCCAAGCCATGCCTTCACTAACCTTCTTCAGACCAGACCCCACATCCTACTAGCAAGCCAGGTATAAACTCCCATAATCCAATCACTTTCCCAGACCCCCATCTATGAACTCATGAGGCTTTAGGGATATAAACCATAGTCCTAGATATAAAGCATAACATACTATTCAGGATTGTTGATCCTGTTTCATCCAATTACTTTGTTTCCTATTGGAATATTGCCAGTATTAATATATAATTTAATCATCTTCATAATCATCTTCATTCTCTTGAGACAGCATTGTCTGTTAGGTACATTGTCCGTTGAAATGGTTTGCACAGTTTATGATCTATTATCTTCATAGCTTTCGATATCGTTAAGAAAAGGTGAAAGTACAGTCCACATTTTTAAGAACAATTGAATAGCATTATGAACATGAACTATGTGAATATTCACACAGGTGCAGATGAAGCCCCTTATTAAGGAATTGGCACTGAGAAGTTTAAATTTGGGAGGTGTGGCTAACTTGATGAGGAAAGGTGACCTCTGTTACCCTGGATGGCTAAAGGAGCATGGATGCAGATTCCAGATGGCAAATCTAAGTTGAATAAAACAAAAGTTTGCTTTGTATGAAAGACAAGGAAGTGTTTATCTAGATACTAACAAGTAACTTCTCTTGTAATACTTCATTTAAAAATACAAAGTAAATTATAAATTAAAGCTTTCTACTCAGCATTCTAATTATATCCCAATGCCAGTTTTTTTTTCTTTACTTTCTGTCAGCTCTGGTGTCTTTTTTTTTTTTTTTCCTGGGAAAATGTTTAATTTAGGTACCTTAATTTTGTACAAATCGTTTTTGTTTTGTTTTGTTTTGTTTTTTTGGTACCGGGGACTGAACTCCAGACCTTGCCAGGCGGGCACCGGCACCACTGAGCTAAATCTCTGGCCCCAAATCTTTTTAATTATAAGAAAAACGATTATAAGGTCAGATCCTTTTTTCCTCTTAATATTACTTGGGATAGTATTATTGTCTCATAGTCATTCATATACTTCTACTTTTTTTTGTAATGGCCATAGAGTATTCTATTTTGTAAATTTACATAATTTGTCCAATCAGTTCTTCATCTATGAATACTTTATTTTCTTTATCCTTTTGTAAACAATGCCAAATAAATTTGGACTCCTTGTAAGAATCTTTTGGAAGTAGGGTAGAAACTTAATGGAATTGTGTATTTTGATTTATGGTAAATGGATTAGCTTCTTATTTAATGTTGTATGACATTATCATAGTCAAGAAGCTTAAAGCAACATTCATTTATTACATCACAGTTACACAGTTTAGAAGTTGAGGCAGATTTGACTGCGTTCTCAGCTCTGTTTCTCATGAAGCCAAAATAAAGATGTGAGTCTGCGCTTTTATCTGTAGACTGTGGGAAAAGAATCTACTAGCAAGCTCATTCAGTCGTTGGCAGAATTCTGTTCCTTGCAGCTCTTGGTCTGAAGTTCCTGTTTCTTTACTTGCTGTCAACAGGGGAGTCTCTTAGTTCTTTAAGTTTGCCTGCATTCCTTCTCACGTGGTCTCTGCATCTGCAAAGCCAGCACTCCCATGTCACATCCTTCAAGTGTTTTTAATATTTTTGACTTCTTTTTCTGTTACCTGAAGGAGAAAACTGCTTTTTAAAGGGGTTTACATGATTAGATAATGTCCACCTGGATAATCTCCTTATTTTAAGGGTGACAGAATATAATTATCAGAATGATATTTAATCACATTCGTAAATCCAGGCATTAGGTGGGGGATATACTTGAGAGGCCATCTTCATATTCTGCCTACTACAGTAGATTTTGGTAAATTTTCTTAAAGGCTAATTGCATTATGGAGTCAGAAGCCATGTTATACATAGTTAATCTAAGTCTGTTGTTTGATTTTGCAATTTAATTGCATCTTTTACGCATTCATGATTTTGTACCATTGTACTTCAGTCATTTGGAAAATATCAGGACATCAGGTTGTGGAGATCTTCAGAATAGTGACACAATTCATTATAACAACTAAGATCATCTTCATTAATGTCACAACTAGTCTGAGCAGAAAAGTAATGGGAGCAGGGCAAGCTCATAATGGCAGATAAATGTTCTCTAAAATTTTATTTTTCATTTGAAAGCTTGGTTGTATCACTGGCAAAAAAACCTTTTTTTTTCTTTAAATAGACTCATTTCAATCATTTTGGAAAAATTGCCGGCCAAACATCTTTCTTTTTAGTATCCATAATTTGTTACTTTTTTCTCTTTACACTTTATTGGTGTGTGTGTACAGTGGTTTAATATGTGTAAATTATGTAAGTATGGACATTTGTATGTATATTTGAAACCACTGCCACAACTAAGCACATCTATCGCTGTCAAATTTTCTTAGGCCTCTTTCTGGTCCCTTCCTGTATCCCTGTCTAAGCCTGTACTAATCACCTACTTATCTGCTATCATTTTTAAAGTTTTTTTTCATTAGTACATGTTTGCAGTGCATAATGAATACATTCACCATGGGGAACTGGTACATGAACATACCACATCTTAGTCCTTTTTGCTTCTTTCCATTACTATACCTTGCCTTTTATCTCTAGATTCCCTTCCCATTTGTAAAAGGTCTACCTCTGTTTCCTATAATCTGTCTTTCATTTTGCTCTTTAGATTATACTTTGGTTTCTCATATAAGTGAAATTAAGCAATATTTAATCCTTTGTGTCAGATTTATTTCCCTTAACATTATGGTCTCACAGTGCATCCCTTTTCTTATGAATGACTGAAATTTATCCTTTTTGGATGAGTAATAGACCATTCTGTAAATATAGCATACTGTCTTATATCTGCTTTCTGTTACTTTAAATTAGTTAAGACTTCATAGAATCTTGTATAAATTCAATAATATAATTACTTGTCAACATTCTTCCTCTCTGCAATTATTTTGAGATTAATATATGTTGTAATGCATATCAATATTTCAAGTCATACTTTTATACTGCTGAGTAGAATCCATTTTTTGAATACACCATATTGTATTCATTCAGCTAGCGATAGACATTTGTATTATTTTCACTTTGGGGCTATTAGAATGAAGTTTATTCGAACCTTCCTGTACAAGTCTTTATATGGATGTGTGGGGTTTTTTCTTGGGAAACTACCTGCAAGTAAGGAGAATGACTATATCATATGGAATTTATTCTT
>NW_004624743.1:26939012-26968362 GCF_000247695.1 Heterocephalus glaber
TTTCAGTGGAGTTTTAAATCTCCTGGAAATCTGTTTGTATCTGTTTTATGGATTCCATTTGTTTCCTATGTTGGGATTCCGTCATGTTCCTCAGCTTCTCTATTTTTTTATCTGTATCTTCTCTAGATTTATTAATCATGTCTTACACTATGGGTACAATCTCTTCTGTTATGTAGAAAGTATTTCTGATTACATTTTTTCCCGATCCTGTTTTGTTGTTAGTTCAGGGAGTCCAGGTGGTTGAGTATCAGAGTGTTCCATTTCATTTCCCTTTGGGGTTGCTGTAGGTGATCTTGCAGTCTGGTTCTGAGGCTTGTTTACATGTCTTCCCATTTGGACAGGGGGGTGGTGGTGGTGGTGTACTACTGGTGCCTGTGCGGCTCACCCCCTCTGTGCTGGGAGTGGTGGTCCTGTAGCCCAGAAGCCTCCTCCTCTGGGCTGGGAGTGGTGATATGGTGGCCCTGAAACCTCCTCCTCTGCGCTGGGAGCAGTGCTACAGCAGTCCAGAAGCCTCCTCTGTGCTGGGAGTGGTGGTTTGGCACCCAGAAGCCTTCTCTTTTGAGCTGGGAGTCATGGTACAGAGGCCCGGAAGCCTCCTCCTCTGTGCTGGGAGTATTCTTAAATTTTTAAAAAACTATCAAATGGCTTTCAAAAGTGAGGACATCAGTTAACTTTCCCAAGGGCTGTCTATCAGAGTTCTAGTTCTTCTACATCATCATTAACACATGGTCTGGTCATTCTTTCTAATATCATGTAAAGAGATTTTTATTTGTCTTGGTCCACTGACTAATGATGTGGAAGATTTTTGGGTTTTTTTTGTTGTTTCTTTTTTCCTTTATTACCATTGGTGTACCTTCTTTGGTCAAGAACGTCTTCAACTCCTTTGTCCAGTGAAAAATGATAGGCCAGAAATTTAGTTTCTGCATGTCAAGCACGAGTCCCTGAGTTCAATTCCCAGTACCAAAACAAAACAAAACAGAGTTGTTTCTTCCTTTATAATTGAGTCTTGGTTCTTTATATATTCCAGACACAAGTCTTTTTTCATCTCAGTGTCTCTCCTGCTTTTCTATTTTCTGTTAGTGTCTTCTCAAGAGGAGTTATTTTTAATTTTGATAAAGTCTAATTATTTTATTAATCAAGCTTTCAGTGTTCTAAAAGACCTTTGTTTTGTCCAAGGTCACAAAATTTTCTTATTATTACTAGAAGTTTCAAAGCTTTAAAATTCATATGTGAGTTTAAGATCAATGTCAAATTTTTGTATATGTTCTGAGGAATGGTTTCAAGTTTGTGTTTTGGCATTTAGATATCCAGTTGTATTACCTTCTTTTCTTTTCTTTTCTTCTCTTTTCTTTCTTGTACATGTTTACAGTATGTAATTATGTTCATTGTGGAAGTTGGTACATGTTCCTAACACAGATTTTTGGTTTTTATCTCCTCCCCCTCCTCTCTTACCTTTCTCCATCTCTTGGTCCCTTCACTTATGCTAAAGATCTCTCTCCCCTGTTTCCTATTATCTTTTATTTTTCTCTATAATTTACTTATATTTTGAGTTTCACATACAAGAGAAATCATACAATATTTAAGCTTATGTGTCTGATTTATTTCATTTAACATGGTCTGAAGTTGCAACCATTTTCCTATAAATGACTCAAGTTTATCTTTTTTTATGGCATAGTTGTACTGCATTGTGTATAAATACCACATTTTCTTTGTCCATTGGTCTGTTGATTGACATATACACCTCTTCTAAACATTAGCTCTTGTCAGTTTTAGCATCATTTGTTTCAATGACAATTCTTTCTTTCCTGATTTACCCTTTTATATGAAGCTGAAATCCATTTTTTATGGTTATATATGTGGGCCATAAAAATTCAATCTTTTTAATCAGTCCTTTTGTCTTCATGGTAATGTTGCACTTTCTTAATGGCTGTGGCTTTATAACAAGTCTTTACCTCCAAAATAAATCCAAACATGTAGTCAACTAATTTTTGACAAGAACATAACAAAGAAAGGATACTTTCTTCAATAAATATTGCTGGAAAATTGGGTTTCAATATGAAGGATAGATTTAGATCCTTATCTTACACCCTACACAAAAATCAACTCAAAATAGGTAAAAGACCTAAATATAAGATCATACACTACAAAACTCCTGGAAGAGAACCTAGAGGAAAAACTCCTGGACTTTGACTTTGGGAATTCTTATTTGGATATGCTACTATGATCAATAAAATTAAGAAACCTCTACAAGACTGGTCAGGAAAGAAAAAATGACAAATCACCAATATCAAGAATGAGAGAGGTGACATTGCTTTAAAGTCTACAGATATTAAAAGAATAAGGGAATATTATAAACAACTTTATGCAGATAAATTCAACAATTTATATGAGATGGACAAATTTCCTAAAAGGCATAACTTACCAAATATCATTTATGCAGAAATAGATAACATAACCTAGCTTCATTTGTTGTAAAGGATTGTGTTTGTCACTTAAAATTTCTCAAAGAAAACTTCTTGCCAAGATGACTTCACTTTCATGAAAATAGTGCCAATTCTTTGTAAATCTATTGAGAAAGTTGAAAGTTAAGGACTCTTTCTACCTCATTCTTTGAGGACAGGACTACCCTTTTTCTAAAACCAGACAAATGTATTGCAAAACAACTACAGACTGTTGTCACTCATGATCATAAGAAATTTTATCAAAACAAGTTCAACGACATTTTTAAAAATCATGATCACGCATGGTTTACCCTAAGACTATAAGCATTTTTAATATTCAGAAATTGATATAAGGGAGAAGTGACAGTATTCTGAATTCATTAAAACTCATTAAATTATACATTAAGCCAGGTGAATTTTATGTAAAGTAAACCAGTATACCTCAGGGAAAACAAAAGCTCAAAAGCCAGGCAGTTTTGGCTGAAAGCTCAGCTTTATCACTTGTAAGTTATGTGACCTTACTCAGCTTACTTTTAATCATCCTGTAGCTTTGTTTATCTGTAAAATAAGAATAGAGTTGTTGTAAGGAATATATACTGTGATTGTGTGTATGCCACACATACATATGTACATATGCATAAATACATTAGAGAGCTTAACAGAAATACTTTGTGTTCCCATTTTCTTGTTTTATAATTGGCTAAGAAAAAAAAGTAATTAAAATGATTGCCATAATCCAGTCAAAACTTTAGCCTGAACCTGCCTCTGCTTCTCTTAACTATAGATTTCCATAGCCTGGAATGACTAGAGAACAAACTGGGAAGCACAAAGATCACTTTCAGTTCCTCCCTTTTCTCCATCATTTATGATGATTCATTTGTATATTTTAATTTTTAGCTGTCCTTTCCCACACATACCCAGGACTTTAGTGCTGAGCTATATCCCCAACCTTTCTTTATACTTTTTATTTTAAAACAGTGTGTTATAGCCAGGGATGTAGCTCAGCAGGACAGCACCTCCCTGGCAAGCTTGAGGTCCTGAATTCATTCCCCAGTACCTAAAAACAAACAAACAAAACTGTGTGTCATTAACTTGCCCTGGTTGGGCTTAAATTTAGTCTTCCTTCCATAATCCTTCTTGATTGCTGGGATTATAGCCATGCCCTGCCATGCCTGGCTTCTGTCCTTTTTATAAAAGGCATGAGAGAAAGGTAATCTTTATTCTTATACTGTATAATTAAATGATAATATATATCTTAAATTTACATAATATTTTACAGTAGGCATGACTGTAGGGAACAGGGAAAGGGGACGTTTCTAAAACCTCTGCAGTAAGTCCTAGTCTCCTGCGAGCCAGGGCAGCACAGGGCGAATTACAGGAAAGGTAGAAAAATGAGACTTTGAGAAGAAGCTGAGCTTTGAGTCTGATCAGTGCTGCTCTGGGCAGCAAAGACAAGGACCCCTAGCTTGCAGCACCTTTTATTCAGTACCTCGGCAGAAACAAATGTAATAAATGAAATGCAGAGAGTTCAGTACCTCACATTGGGATAAACAAGGTGTAACAAAAGACTGGGGGGCAGAGGAAATCCAAGAACAATGAGGAACTATGCAGATGAAGATTTGGTTCCTCCCAGGGAGTCCCCCTCAGATGTGGTCTTGCCCTGGAGCATCACAGCATCAGGGGATCATTGAGGTCTCAGTAGTGACAGGAGGCCAAAATGGAATTATGTCTCAGAATGCCATAGCTGGCCTGTAGGCTGAAGAACTAGGCCTAATCAAATGATTTTTCCCTAAAATTATGTAGCATTGCTCCTGACACATGACCATCATTTAACATTGTCATTTGTTCTACTAGATATTATGTCCATTTATAAATAAGTGAAGTTCAGGGAGAGTCTTGTCAGCATCAATTAAATATAAAGTGGGAAAAATAGTACTCTTTCTAGATCTACTTTTGTCATGAAATATTTAAGTTAAAATTTGTAATCTTTTTATGAAATACAAATGAAGATTTAAGCAAAACACCTTTACAAGATACTCTGATGACCAGATCTGCATTCTGTAATTTCTCAACTTTGTGCATAGATAAGTAAATAGCTTTTTTCACTAAAAAGGAAAATTTTTGTTTGAGTTAGTTTTCTCTTCACTGGGAATCAAGCTGTAGAGGGAAGACTGAGAAAACTGGTAGGTTAAAAGCAAGATTTGATAACTGCTTATTGTCTAATATGCAGACCACTTCTAAATTGTATTATGCACAGGTTTAATATGCTCCTGTTCTTGTCAGATAACTGAGCTCCTTGAAATAATAAATCCCAAATAAATTTTAACCAGACTAATGTTTGAAGAGGTTATAAGCATTTGAGAATTCAAGCTGAGAGTGAATACTCAAAGATGATGCTGTCTTCATTTGCGTCATCTCTTGAATTATGAATACAATGTCTGCTTGCTTATTTGCTTATTGTTTGCTGGATAAGTAAAATCAAAAATTAATTCTAAATGACATTGGGAAATTCTAAAAAAAGAACAAAAACTCACTATACTATAAGATGATCCTTTATTTTTCAGACAAAAAAATAAAGATCCTTTATTTTTCTTTATTTAGTAGGAATTCAAATGAGAGCCTATATTTTAAGTGGAAAGCCACAATTTATAGTAAAGAAGTATTTATGATCCAGAACACTCATTTGTTTTCATATATGTAGCTAAATTAGGGCTGCCACAAACATGATGGTGGATAGGAGACTAAGGACCTTGGATGCCAAGTACCTCAGTATCTGTGCAGATCCTGGATAGAGTGAGTAAATTTAAAAAGCTGCAACAGATACAAGTCTTCTGTCTTTTATAGAGATTTAAACTATGCCTTCTTTTTACCTGGATATACTTTTTGACTTAGATGTTTGCTTTGAGTTCAGAACTTACTGGAACTTCCAGAATGTTATATTGTCTGGTGCATTTTCTGCTCACACAGATGCATGATTCTTGGGAATCCTCAAACCAAATTCATAGACCAATCTCTTTAATGAATATAGGTGCAAAAATACCCAACAATATACTGACAGAATGCAAGGAATACATGACACAGAATGCAGTGAGTCATCAAAAAGATCATACATCCTGACGAAGTGGGCTTCATCCCAGAGATGCAAGGATGGTTCAACACACACAAATCAATGAAGGTAATACATCATATAAAAAGAAGCAAGGACAAAAGTCACATAGTCATCTCAGTAGATGTAGAAAAAGTCTTTGACAAAATCCATCATCCTTTCATGATTAAAAGTCCTGAAGAAAATAGGTAAAGGACCTTATCTCAATCTGGTAAAAGCCATTCATGACAAAATAATGTCATAATATTGAATGAGGAAAAAACTGAAAGCTTTTTCTCTAAAATCAGGAACAAGACAAGAATGTCCACTGTCACCATTCCTGTTCAACATAGTACTCGAAACATTAGCAAGAGCAATTAGGCAAGAAAAAAATTAAAGAGATATATGTAAGAAAGATGTCAAAATACCATTTTCAAGTGACATGATCCTCTGCATAGAAGAATCATAGAACAGATTCAGTAATGAAGGATACAAAATCACACAAAAATTATAGCATTCCTGTACACTAATAATGAACCCACTGAACAAGAAATTAGGAAAAAAATACCATTCACAATAGCGCCAAGAAAAATTAAATACTTACTAATTAACCTAAGGAAGTGAATGACCTCCACAAGAAAACTACACTATGCTAGAAGAAATCAGAGGACATCAGAAAATGGAAAGGTATCCCCTGTTCCTGGATAGGCAGAACCAATAGAGTCTAAATGACCATACTTCCAAAATTGATACACAAATTTAACAAAGTCTCGATCAAAATACCAACAGCATTTTCCACAGAACTGGAGAAAACAATCCTAAAATTCATAAGGAACCTGAAGAGACCTACAATAGCCGGAGCAATTCTGAATAACGAGCAAAATGGGAGCCATTACAATCCCAGACTTGAAGTTATGTTACAAAACTGCAGTGATAAAAGCAGCCACAAAAACAGGCGTGAGGATCAATGAAACAGAATAGAGGATGCAGAAACAATCTCAATCACATTCAAATGTTTGATCTTTGACAAAAGAGCCAAAAACACTGGCGGAAAGATAGCCAGTTTTATCCACACTGTTAATTAAAGAAGCTGTCTATCTATATGCAGAAGACTGAATCTAGATCCATATCTCTCATCATGTAAACTAAAATCAGAATGGACCAAGAACATGTTAAAACACTTAACCTGTTTGAAGATAAAATAGGTAAAATTCCCGTGCCTATAGGCATAGGCAAGGACTTTCTGAACAGAACCTTGGTTACATAGGATATAGTACCAAGAATCAACAAATGGGATCATATCAAATTAAAAAGCTGCCCAGCAAAAGAAGAAAACGAATAGAATGAGAAGACAACCTACATAATGGGAAAAATTTTGCCAGCTATTCCTCAGACAGGACTAATATCTGGAATATATAAAGAACTTGAAAAATGTAGCGCAGCCCCCCCCCCATCAAATTTGAAGACCCAATCAAAAAATGGGCAAGTGAAATGACTGGACACTTCACAGAAGTATAAGTGGCCAATAAATACATGAAGAAATGCTTCATAACTCTGGCCCTTAGAGAATTGCAAATTAAAACAATATCCATTTTCCTGCTTACTCCAGAAACAATGGCCATCATCAAGAAGACAATAACGACACTGGCAAGGCTGTGAGTAAAGGAACCCATCTATGTTGTTAGTGGGAATGTAAACTACTACAACTACTATGGAAATCGGTATGAATATTCCTCAAAAAACTAAAACTAGAAATTCTTATTCACCTTCTAGGTATCTTCCTGAAAGCGATAAAGACATATTACAAGGATACATGCATACCCATGTTTATAGCAGCCCAATTCATAATAGCTAAATCTTGGCAGCAGTGTGTATGTTGATTAACAGATGAATGAGTAAAGAAATTGTGGTATTTACACACAATAGAATACTACTCTGCCATAAAGATAGATAAACGTGAGTCATTTGTAGGAAATTGGATGTACCTTAAGACCATAATGCTTAGTGAAATAAATCAGACACACAAACTTGAATATCACATGATTACTCTTATATGAGAAATCCAAATTATAAATAGCAAAATAAAATATAGGTAGTAGGAAGGAGGAAGATAAATGTTTCTTAAATGAGAAGGGGATCAGGAGATGGAGGGAGGGTAAGGAAAGGGGTGAAAAAAAGAATTAAGATGTGTTATGTGCATGGGCCAACTCCTCATAAGGAGTGTAAACATACTGCAAACATGGACTAATAAAAATAAAGTGAGTTTCAGTTTTGAAACTTAGTATTAAACAGTTTTCACTGATTTTGAGACACTGTCAAAATATCTCACCTTTATTACATGACATCTTTATGATTGAAAAAGAAATTGAGCTCACTCAGTTTATATTGTGTAGAGATTTTCAGCTTGGAAATACATGGTTATTAATATTCTTCTCATAGATGTATTTAAGCTTTCAATAGAGACCTTTCAACTTCCAGGATTTCTTTTGTTTTTAATTTTTCATTTCCATTTGGAATTTCTGTGGCTAGTTTCAGTAATTTTCATCGGAAGATTTACGTTCTTTTAAATAGTAAACTTTTTTCTCTTATTAAGAAATTTTGTATCTTTATGTGATTTTACACTGGATCTTAGGCAAAAGGCCAAGAAGCGATCTTTCTTTATGTGATTTTAATAGGATCAGTTTCGGTTGTATGACATCACAGCTGCAGGCAGTCACTGGAAATGACAGTTCCAGATCCTTTGGTGATAAGATCCCTGCATATTGGCTCTCGATACTTGTCTGCCATGTGTTTCTTTCTCTTCTCATAAATGTAGAAAGGATAAATCAAGCCACCAAAGGATTGAGCAATGTGGCTTCTGGCACTTAAAGAACTTCCTCACAATCTGAACCAGCACCTTGCCTTATAGAACTTTAACCCATTGCTAGCTGTGTAACACTACCACTTCACAGTAGTAAATTTTGAAGTCAAGGAAAAGAACAGCAGAGTAATTCTCAAATTAATGTTTTACAAAATTATACTTGACAGCTCTGAAATTTTTAAAGTAACATTTAAGTTACTTTTTCTTTAGAGATGAGGATAGAATATTCCTTTAAAACAACTTAGATATGATATAAATGGGTATAATTATAAATTAGTACATTGGAAATTTAAATTTAGAAGAATTACTTTTGTATGTTAGCTGGCATAACTGTCTTTGTCTTTTTAGTTCAAGCATGTTACATTAATGAAAATAACACGTCCACTTAACCATTTATATTGTAGATAATTTTAATGTAAAGTATTTTCAAAACAACTGGAAAGATAAAATCTTTAAATTGATATTTTTTTTCTGAGCCCCATTTCCTGCTTCATATCCCAGAGCATTTATGAATGAAATAGTTTAATCTGACCATCTTTCCAGACACTGAAAGTACTAATATCCTTTGAAGTTGGATTTAGTATTCATGTGACATAAATTGATAACCATGGTATTCTACCAGGTTTTTATTGACCTTCTTCCATTCTTTTTCAGGTAGAACCCTCTCTTCTAGCAGGCCACTCCCATCAATTAATGCATATTCTTTAACCAGGAAAAAATAAGCAAAATTAAATGAAAAATGTAACTATGATTGTGTTACCTCTCTGACAAGAGTTTTTAAAATTGCCTAGGGTTTTTTTTCCTTCCAGTGAGCAAGTGTTGTTATGTTATTAAGTTTTCATGGTACATTTGAACCATACATGCATTGTATAATCTGAGCAGTATTACTCATCTGCTTTTTGTGTTCTGAGTTTCTAATGGCACTTGTACCTATGAGTAACAACCTCCTGCAAAGAGGCAGATGGCCTGATGAGCAGGACAAAACATCCTCTGAATCATACTCTTCCTCTTGAATCTGTTCTTAAAATGATGTTATTTGAAGATCCTTAATGATTAAAAGTGTGGGAGTTATGAATACATAGGCATCCTTTCACGTGGACAAGTACTTCTTTAAAGATACTGATGATTTTACCATTGCTCTGTAGGTTATAGTTTACAGTTTTTGTTAGCATACATAGGAAAGTCTTAAAACTGCCAGAGATATTTTAAGTGATATGAAAGTTGCTGAAAGTCTACTTATATTTGGCACAAACGTTAGAGACATGAGCAGGACTAATAAAACTGTGGTAAACTGAAATAAAAAGCAGACTTAGGTAAAACAACTTGTTTTTACAAATTTTCCCAGTAGTCTATGCAAAATATGTGAATCTGACAGTGCCTGTTAGCGTGAGACTTTTCATTTTATCAGAATTATAAAGAAAACAGTTATTGCATTAAAATAGTTGGGAGCCCATATAATTTTTCCTGATTAAAATATAACTGAATTATCATTTGACTCAGTTTTTATGATGACAGTAGAAGTAAATATGTGGATATGCTACTATTTTATATTTTTGTTTTATATTTTCTACTTATATAGAAGTATTCAGATTCTATTATATATAAACCAAACAAAATTCTTTTATTGGTGTGAGCCAAAGATACTGCAATGTTATTTAAAAAAATCAGCAGACTCATTTTTATCGATAAATAAGCAAACAAACTGACATATACAGGAGGGATATGGAGAGGAGAGAGGAGGTATCAGCCTTGCCCCTGCTCACAGCAAAAAAAAAAAAAAAGTGGGTCACTGGCCCCTAAAACAAAAACAGCATATGAATGGGTGCATGTGGAAAGAAGGGGAAGCAAAAGCTTTTTGAAGTGATAGGAGAGGGGGCAGAGAAGGTCGCATGGAACAAGCTGCAGGTTTTTTAACATTTCTTCTTGATCAGACCATGATGGATACTTTCCCTGCCCATCAGCAGGACTAGCATTCTACCAGTCGTAGAATAGCAACTTTGAAGGTGGGGCCCCTACTGGTATTCTTGGTACAAAGCTCCATGGTCAATCTCCACCTATAGGAGTGAGTCCCAGATCACAGAACGTTCCTGATCACATGTCAGTCCATTCATCCCTACACACAAAAAGTTGACTAATCTTGGTCAACCAGATCATCTGCCTCAGCTGGCATGATTATGACCAAGATTTTCCAGGAACAGCAGCCCAGGCAGAGGACAAGTCCTTGTAGCCCATGATGGCTGCATCCTAGCAGGTCCCCATGAGGTTGCTGATGTAGACAAACTTCCTGGCCATTACAGCTGGGGCTGGGAGCTAGGCTCAGGCTGCCTGGGGCTGGCAGGCAGGGAAAGCAGAGAGCGCCTATTCTTTCTTTTACTTTAAAATTTTATCTTATTCTAGTTGTAAGTTAGTCTCTATACTCAGAAATGACAGCCAAAGTCTAAATGTTAATATTTATAGGTTAATATTTAAGGCGATAAATCTCTCCACTGATAGTTACCAATATTGATTTAATATAATTTTAGTTAAATAAGAACTAGGGATTCTATTGGGTTATTTATTTTTTTCAACAAATACAATAGCTATTGAATGCCTGGTATTATTGTGAATGCCAGATATTAGGGATACGAGGGATATAGCAAGTGAAGAAAATTGATCAAGAAGACCTCCACATATAGATAAAATATAACCTTATTCTCAAGGAGCTTCTAACTTATGGGAGAAAGAATATGTTAGGTAAATATGCAAAATATGTAGTAGGTTGGATAGTGTGAAAAACAAAGCATTGAAGGGGGAATATAGCAATTAAGATAGAGGCTGAAATGTTAGAGTGACTGAGGAAGGCCTTATGGAATAGAAAGGACAGCTGGATAAAAAGAGAGTACTAGAAGGTAAAGTTAGGGAGAAAGGGGATTAGTTATGTAAAGCCTTCTGGATCATAGTAACCATTTATTTAAGTCTGAGTTAACTTGTGATTACACTGAACTGACTGTTCTAGATTCTTTCTGTCCTTAGCTTCCAAAGGGTAACTAAGGTAAATAGAGTTTTATGTTATGAGAAATTGAATGTAAAATACTGAATATTTCTTAGGCCCTCTAGGCTTTCAAGTCTCTATTTTGTGGTGTTAAGTAGACAGTAATGTGTATATATTTGCCTTTTCTTCCTTCCCTGTCATAAATTTGAATAAACCTAAAAGGATAAAATCAATCTTCTACTTGCTAAATGCTCATTTTTATGACCAGCAAAATTATTTACTTCTGAAAAATCCATTATGCATTTTTCTTTTTTCACTTCATCAGGTTTCTGATCATACTTAATATCTCTTTCCTCATTTTGGTAGTCCTTTTTCTCTTTGCAGGCTTTGAGATGCTGTGTAACATAAAACATCTTCACAAATTCATCTTGAAGCTTTGTACTGTCTATGAAGCATTGTATAGCCTGTCATTGAAAATATGAAAATAATATTAGAAATTGTCATTATAACAAGGTTTTGTGTATCTGAAACTTTTTTTCTTTATTGCCTTTCATTTGCCTTTTCTATAAACCTGAAGTTGACTGTCATTGGTACTATTTATAGGTATAGATTTCAATTCCAGAGAGAATATGATTCAGTACCCAGCACAGCTATGCCTGAGATTAAAAGTCTAATAAATACACTTAGAAAATGTAAACTTTGCTTGAAAAAATAAATTTTCCTAAATTTTTCTGTGTCAAGAAAACGTCTACATTCAAATGAAAAGTATTATATAGCAAAATGAAAGTGATAAAAGAAATGACTTTCTGGTAATATCTTTAATCATTTTGTATAATACATTACCTGTATTAAATATTTTCAGATTAGCGCCTGTTTTTTAAAACTCTTTTTTCTTCTCTTAGATTTTAGTTTGTGTTACAATGGGGAGCAATACTACTCCTGGTCATTGATGAAGATTTCCAAATGAATTTATCTTACAAATGATATTTTACCAGCAAGTGATTGAATCTCTACATTTTCCACTTTGGGAGCTATAAATTAAAGAGAAAACCCTTCCCATAGTTAACAACTATCATGATATCATGCCATTTGTTGAACTGAATAATACTTACCTTTTTTATTTTACTTTTTTATTTATTTGTTTGTTTCTTTAGCAGTACTGGGAATTGAACTCAGAGGCATTCTGCCACTGAAGTACATCCCAGCACTTTAAAAAATTTTCAGCGCTACAGGGACTTGCTACATTGCCCAGGTTACTTATCAAACTTGTGCTTCTCCTGCTTCAGACTTCTAAGTTACTTGGATTATAGGTATGCACCACCATATCCAGTTCTTTGTGAAATTGTTTACATCTTCAAAAGTGCTTTTTTTAAAGTAAAAAAATTTTATGTAGGTGATAATATATGTTAATATTTATAAATATTTTTTCATTGAAATTACTTTTAGTCAAATTTATACTCTTAAGTTCTTAAATTTAGCAGAATTTCTAACTAATGAGGCTATAATTCAATGGAGCTTTGTTATTCTTTTAAAATATTCTAAAACAGTTTTGATTTTATAAAAAATAAATACAATTATTATTTTTATTGGAAGTATATTATCCCTCCATATTTAAATGACTTTGAAACTCAGAAACACATTTTCTTAAAAATGTTTTGTTCTTTATAAACCTACTATTGTGAGATTTGTATTACTTATTTGATAAATACTTACGGGATACCAGCCATGTTCCATACAAAATATATTGGTGAAAAATACATCTGTGGTCTTTTCCCTCAAAGAATTATGTGCAGTATGAGAGACATATATTTAACAGTAATTACAAATGAGTTTAGTATTCAAATTTTACTGTGGAAAAAAGTATTGCTCAGAGATAGGGTGACAGGTGGTGCCTCATTAACCTTAGGGGCCTTATGAAACATCTCTAAGAGAAGGTGGTGTTTGCATTAAGATCTGAAAGATAAAAATAATCCACCTTTACAAAGGCTGAGGGAAGCACATCGAAGGGCGTATGACAGGTTCTTTGGTGGGAAAAATCTTTTTGTGTCTATGGAGCAGGAAAATAGGTAGAGTGAGACACAGTAAGCCTAGGAGAGGCTGGCCTAAGATGAAGTTGGAAAGGTGAGAGGGGTAAAGTAGTGCCATATGTATGGGTGGGGGTAAGAAATTGGGTTTTCTTTTCAGTGCAGTTAGGTGTTCAGTAGTGAAATGCCTCCCTGTACTGTCAAAGAGCATTGTGAAAAGCTGCCTTTCTGAACTTGACTCCATTCTCCTTAGTTTGTCTTTTTGTGGACAGCTGTTCTTACTAGGCTGTTTGTGAGATTTTAATGTTATAACTTTTTTTGTTTAATTATTTTATCCATTCCAGAAATTTTCTATATGAATATAAACATATACTGTATATATGTATATATAAGATTATATATTTTTTGTTAACACAAATGATGCTTACCATACATACCAACTTGTCCTTTATATTTTTATCTTTTGTTTTTACTTAACAAAATAACCTGGAGACCTTTTATATTAGTATATGTAGATTTAACTTATTCTCTTTAACAGTTTTACTGGTTGGTAATTGTGTTTTTATGGTCATCTACTAGAGTAGAGTTAGAATTTTTTTGTGTGGGGTGTGTTTTTTTGTTATTATTTTGAGGGTTTTGGGGGGTAACCTTTTCTTTTGGAAGTACCCAAGATTGAACCTACAGTCTCTACAATGAACTACATCCCTAGCCCTTTTGCTCTGTTTTATCTTGAGATGAGATCTTGCTAAGTCATTAAGTTGCCCAGGCTGGGCTTGAACTTGGGATCCTCCTACCTCAGATCCCCCCACGTTGCTGGCATTGTAGATGGTGCAACAAAATGCCTGGCTGTGATTTGGTTACAGTTGCATTTGCTCTCATGTAGAGATAACATATTGGGCTAAATTCTATTGTCTGAATATCTAAATAGATGCAATAGAGGGAAGATTCCTGACTATTCCCCAGACTTTATACCTGTAGAACAAGTTCAGGCAGTAGTAGATTCTAACTCAAAAGAGTTTTAGAAAAGATACTGGCTCTCTATGGAGACAATGATTCCCAAAGCCTTTACAGTATTTTTTATAAAAGCAGGAATGAGTGGGAGAGAAATATATAAATAGCAAAGCAAAACCCATATCTAATTGTGAACATAACACACATTTCAGTCTTTAAGACCCTGGGAAAGTGTTTCTTATCTCTGTAATTTCCTCTTTGACCAAATTTTTTTCATCCCAGAATACCCAATTATGAATTCAGGATTTATTTAGAAAACTGAGAAATTTTGATGGGAAAGAATAGCCCATCCCAAAGAATTTTAATCAACTCAGTCATCATTTGTGATGCTCTGTAGTTACCTACTTATAACACTTATGAAAGCAGTGCTCAATGAAATTGATAATGCACTAAAACTCTCATTAGAAAGTGGTATACTTGTGTGTGACTTTTGCCACTGTAAACATGACTACAATGGCTTTGGAACCGTATGTGGATTTAAGTACTCACAGTACTCCTTATACTTCCTATGTAGCTTTAGGTACATTATTTGAACTCTACTTCTCAACATCTTTATTTATAAAATGGGGAAATAATCTAAAAGGTTAGGTGAAATAATATATGTAAACAACATAGCACCATTCTTTTCTTTTCTTTTTTTTTTTGGTACCGGGGATTGAACTCGGGTGCTTGTGGTTGTGCAGTAGGCAGTGAAACTACTGAGCTAAATCCCTGGCCCCACCATTCTTAAAAGTGTAAATTTTTTTAGTAAATATCAGTTGCTGCTAAATTAGTGTGAACTGATCAGTAGCATTAAGTATAGATTGCATTTTCAATTCAGTGAGCTCTTAGATCCCTGTAACACCTAGATAATTCAGAGTAAATAATATCCATTTTTGAAAATTCTCAATATTTTCAAAGTACTAGTTGGTTTAGATTTAGTCAGAATGTTAAATAACTAAAAATAAATCTAAAGACTTTTCTTTTCCCAAACAAATATTAATTTAACATGAAGGGTGCTATTGGTGTGTAGATCAGTAAAATTTTGTTGATACTTGCAAATATAAAGCCTTTAGATTCTAGGGGAAAAAATAACATGAACCCAATAGCATTATAAACAGGAGCTTTCAATGGGCCACATATTTTATTGAAAGCCAGCCCTAAATATAGAAGAGAACATGTTTCTGAGATGAGATATAAAAGATTAGTCATTTGTAATAGAAGTAACAGTGGAAGGAAATTAGTTCAAGCAAAACCATTGTTCTCAAGGACAGAAATCTATAGCAGGATAAATCAAGGTTGGAAGACGAATAGTAAGTAGATGATTTGAAGGTTAAGATATCTTTGAGAGATCAAAAACTGTCAAAGGCAGATAGGAATGAATTGAATAACTATTTTTGTATTATATTGGGATATATAGGGTACCAGAATATGTAAGACTCAGTTAAATGATAAAATATTTTGGCCAAACTGACTCTGTCCCTTGAGTATACTGAAGATACATTTATAAATGGTTTAACGGTAGAGGTGGGAAATGATTTAGCTATGAAGGATAATTTTGGAGTCCAAGTGAGGATGGATTTTGGCAGTACTCTAAGGAAAATGACAAGGTTATAGCCAAAAGGAGGGCAGATATTGATGTCAATGATCATTAAAAATATCTTTGTATTTTCAAGACAATATTGAAGGAGTATGTATGTTACTCATTTCAGAAAGAGGAGCTGTAGGGTTGTTTTGTTGTTCTTGTTTTGCTTGTCTATTTGAGTACTGCCTAAATAGCTAAGGAAATTAAAAATCTAATAGATGAAAGATTTGAAAGATTTTGTTTGCTTTACTTCAGTTTCCAGACATAAATAATTTTAAGTATAGAATGAACATTAAAGTTGTTTTATCACATCTACCAGCACACATAAACTTAGGATACTCAATAATTCTAAGAACATGCTTCTATAGTTTTGGGGATTTTTTTGTTTTGTGGTGCGCGCGTGCGCGCGCGTGTGTGTGTTACAATAGCTTATCCCAAATAAACCTTCAAATTTGCATGTTTTCCTGTTAAATGTAAATTGGACTCCTTGGCAGTCAATCTATGCTTTTCTTTGTAAATGCTAGATGATGCCTTTTTAATTATGAAAGTAGAGTTTTCATCTCCCTAAACATATACTCCCTCAAATAAAAATAGCTTTTAAGTAAAGCTGGCAAAAAGTTATTAAAAAACTAAGAGAGAATACAGAAAACATATGTTACTTGGTCATATAAATGTAAGAACAAAAGACATGCCACATTTTTTCAGAATTAAGGTCTATCTAATTGAGTCCAGTTTGTTGGAGAATTTTACCAAATATGTTTCATAATCTGTCCTTAAAGATTCTTGACTTTGGAAATGCTGAAAAAGAGAGAACTTATGATATTTAGGAGTCCCATATGATAAGCAAAAATACTAACAATAGCTGTATAGTAATATAGCACTTTGGTTGCCAGATATTTTAATGATGAGGAAAAATAAACACAGAACAAGGTCACTCTGTTGGTGAGTTGTAGAAAAAGAATTGACTCTAGATTCTTAGTTACTATGATTTAAACTTGATGTTTGGGAAAAGACAGACTGTAGAAAAAAAGTATAAGGAAAATCACACTGTAGATAAGTTTTCTGTATTTAGAGAAAACAAATTTAAAATAGCAAATAATTTTAAACAATTTCAAGATTACTTATAGTGGAGGAGAGACATCTTGATTATAATTGATGGAGTTCTTTTGAAATATACTCAGGATTAGAGTGTGCCCTCGGTATCCATGGCTGATTGATTCCAGGACACCCTGTGAAATCAAGTCTGAGAATACTCATTTCTAAAAATGGGGTAATATTTCCATAAAAACTGTGTATGTTCTCTTGTTTTAAATCATGTCTAGATTACTTATAATTCTAATATAAAATAAATGCTCTATAAATAGTTACTGTATTATATTGTTTAAGGAATAATGACATGAGAAGGTTTGTACCTGTTCCATACAGATGTAATTCAAAAAGTGTTTAATTTAAAAGTTGGTTGATTCCATGGATAGGAAACATTCATATGAGAAAGTCAAGTATACTTTATTTCATGTATCTTTAATGTAGCTCAGAATAGACATTGTTTTTATATTATTTATTTTTCATCCATTCATTGACCAAGAAATATATATCAAGTACTTACTATATATGGCAGTTTTCCTCTAAGAAATATTCAAATCAATTCTAAATTGAATTTTCTATAAATACTAATGTATTAAATTTGTATGTCTAAATCTTATTATTAAAATATCAGTAAAATCAGGGCTGGGGATTTAGCTCAGTGGTTTCGTTGCCTGCTGTGCAAGCACAAGGACCGGAGTTCGATCCCCGGTACCAAAAAAAAAACAAACAGTAAAATCATTTTTAAATCAAACTTCACATTTTAATTGCAACTTGCTTTTTTAAATTAATATCCTCTTTCTGTTTCAAGTTATAATATAGGACATGATATTCTCATTTTATTTTCAAGTCTTCTTAGTCTCCTGTACTCTACAAGTTTCTTGGTCTTTCCTTGTTTTTCCTGATCTTAACAGACTTGAAGAATTACCTAGATATCCTTTCACTATTTTCCATCCATGATTTGTTTCATTTTTCCCCATCATTAGATTGAACTTTTAGGTTTCAAAAAAATACTACAGAGGTGAAATTTTCATCACATTCTATCAGGAGTACCTGATAGCCACATGTTATCACTGGTGATGTTAACCTTCCTCACTTGAATAAAACATTTTTAGTGGTAGACACCTCTATGATTTTATTTCTACACATATCATATTCTTCATATATTGTTCCTAAGGTGCTTGAGAATGTATAAAGACCCAAGAAGTAGGAATTCCTTTAAAACAACTATGCCCTCAGATAAGTATCTGTAACCATATATACATTTATCAGTAAAAAGGTAACTTTTTTTTTACTTCCTCCAATTAAAAAATAGTTTGAGAAAAGGAGTCGGGACATTTTTATTATGTTCCTTTAGTAATGCAAAGTATTTCTAGTAAGCATATATAATTGACAATCTTGACATTATGTGACCACAAATTTAACAAATTCATTAAGCAGAATATATGAATTGAAAACCTGAAAAAATAGCTAGTAACTGGAAGCTTTTCCATAGCAGTGTTTATGATTCTGTCCTCATAAGGGAATTTGCCGTTCTGAATATTTGCTAGTGATCTGGCATCCTGTTGAGTATCTATGTCTAAATGTAGTTATAGAGACCTAGTTTTCATTGTATGAGTTATGTTATGAATCTGACTCTTTCTACAATGATATAAATGAGAAATACAATAGAAGTTGACATTTTTCTCAATTAAGACCAAGATTATGTGTACATCATAGTAATACCTGATATAAATAATTCACTGTTGGTGGGGATGTAAATTAGTACAGCCACTGTGGAAAACAGTATGGAGGTTCCTAAAAAAATTAAAAATAAATCTACCATATAATCCAGCAGTTCCATTACTGGATAGACAAGCGGTGATCGAAAAATAGGGTGAATGTTCACTTTTTAAAAACTTTACAGTAAAATACACATTGCAAGAACAATGAGATAAGTGTGTTGCAAGGGAGAGTGTTTTGAAGAGGATTAATGACAATGTCTTTTATGTAATAAATTTTTAAATTTGAAAATTCATATTTTTGTCATGTTGATCAAATATTTATGGCAATTTCTGTTAAATAAAAACACTATGGTGTGTGTGTGTGTGTATGTGTGTGTGCGTGTATGCATGTATGCATGCATTCATCCACCTTATTCCCCAAATCTGGCATCATGCAATTTGTGACCCTTCCACAAAGTCAAAATGACCATGAAAGGTAAATATTTTGAATCAATTCAGGACATTAAAGGAGGCACAACAGTGCAAATGAAGAAATTCATGGAAGAAGGCTTTACAGAGCTGTTTAAGAAAGTGGCAATAACAATGAGATAAATGTGTTCAAAGTGAGTGGAAGTATTTTGAGGGAGGATTAATGGCAATGTGTCTTTTACTGTAATAATTTTTAAAATTTAGATATTCACAATATGTTTTGTTCATACCTCTCATATATCCAAAGAAATAAAATCTGTATCAAGGAGACTCCTGAACTTGCATGTTTACTGCAGCAATACTCACAAGAGCCAAGATGTGGAGTAAACTTCTATTGACTAATGGCTGGATAATATGATATGTATTATAATATATAATAATATTATATATATATTATTTGGCTATTAGAGAATGAAATCTTGTCATCTGTAGCAAAATGGATAGAACTGGACAACATTCTGTTAAGTGAAATGTACCAGACACAGAAGACAGATACCACACTTTTTCATTCATGTGTGGTAGTTAAATAAGTTGATTTTAGCTAGAAATAGAGTAGAATACTGGTCCTTAGAGGCTAGGGAGGGAGAGGCAATAGAATAGAAGGAGGCTGGATAATAAGTACCAAGGTTCTAGTTTCCATAGCACAGGAGAATGATCATGGTTTATAATAATTTATTACGCATTTTATAAAGAACTAGAAGATAGAAATTTAAAGGTTCTCAACACAAAAAATGAAAAATGTTTAAGGAGATGGAAATGCTAACTACTCTGATTTGATCATCACATGTTGTATACATATACTGAATGATCACATTGTATCCCACATCATGTTTAATCATTATGTATCAATTTCAAATCAAAGTGGATAGCAAGGGCAAAAGAATATAAGCTAGGAGCCCGGTTTTAGGGTATGAATCATTTGTAGAGCAACTGAGCCTAGCTAAATGGCCAATGTTTATAACATAGCAAGCCTTTATCTTTCTTTGTCTGCATTGCACCATTAGGCAATACTTAGAATATTATGTATAGTAAGGAACTGAAGAACAAGGTTTTTTAGCATGTAGCCTTCAGGAATGCAATATATTATTGCACTTAGCCAAAAGAAAGTAACAAATTATTAGATTCTTAGATATAGAAATTTGCATAAGTCTTTGTTTTGAGTAAAAGGATAATTTAATAAGTTACACTTCATTTTACAGTATTTCACAAAAACTTATTTTCTCTTATTCAGAATTATTCGAAACATGAAGTTGGCTAAAATGCAAGTAAAATAAAAAATCTAGCAGTGTGGAATAACTAATACTTAATATCTAGAGTGTGTTTTGTGTTAAAACTGTTTTAAGTCTTAACATACAGAACTCTTTTGATGCTACTATAACTTCTGTCCTATAAAATCTTCATTTAAGAAACAGAAACTAAAGCATAGAAAGGCTACACAATTAGTTCTCTGAGAGACAACGTTTTATAATTGTTGCAAATCAGGGTTTAAATCTAGCCAGAATCCAGTGCAAATTTTCTTAATCACACCACTATACTAAAACTGAAGTGGAGTTGGCCTATCACAAGACAAACTCTTATATCCCGTGAGGCTGCCAGGGTTGGGCCACAGATGAATTTTTGAAATGCCTGGAAGAAAATTAGAAATAGAACTGCAATCAACTCTGAGATTACAAAATTTAAAATTTATCCATTGCCTGAATCTCATAGCCATACTTGCCTCAACAGCCTACAGTACCTGTACTCTGCTGCATGGTTAGTTCAGTAATGTAATGAGATGTAAAGCTACCTTATAAAGCTTGGGTTTAAGGGAAGAATTACAATGGGAGCAAGGTTTTGTCCACAGTTGGAAAGCTGACTTTAGAGTCATATTCTAACTATTTTTCAGATACAATGTGTTGTAGATTGTCCCGGCCCGCGGGTAAGTCAGCGGAGACCGTAGAGGGGGAGTGAGAATGACAAGGGACAAGAGACACGAGAGATGGAGACAAGACAGGTTTCTGATCAAGTCTCGTTTATTGCGGAAGCTGCTACAGCATATATACCATAGGGCTAGAGGGGAGGAGCAAGGGGAGGGTACTGGGGCTATTTCCTTGTTGCCGGGTAGACTTGCAGCAGGCCCAGACATGCCCGTAAAAGGCACTCAAGAGTTCTAGCGGGGGGGGGGGCAAAGGCCCCCCACAGTAGATTAGGTGTTAAAAAATGTGACTAAGTTTCAATTTACTGTGATAAGTATTCACTAATAACATACAACCTAATTTTAAAAACAAGATTAATGAATTGATAATTATTCTTAATATTATATATTTGTTATTAGATATATAAAGATATATAGTATACATAATATATATATTCTTTTATACACATATTTCTTTTATGTCAAATTAAAGTCTGAAACAGGTATGACTAATATAACGTAAGTCTTGAGGTATCAAAATTTTATATATATTATTAGTTTTTTTAACTTTTCCTATGTGTCTTCTGTATAGTACACCTGCTGAATTCTTCAGTTTTTCCTTATCTGTTCTTGTCTATTTTTTATGGTCTTTCTTAAAAAATTATTTCCAATTCTGAGTAAATTAAGACTTAGGTTTTAGAAACATCATTGCTTACCACTTTTGTATTTTTATGGAAACACAACATATTAATATACCTTGTTATAAAACTTCCATAAAGCATACAGCAGTTTTTTCTTTTCCTTTTCAAAAATTTTATTAGTACCTGTTTGCAGTACATCCTGGTCACATTCCTTGTGTGGAGTCATACATGTATATGCCACATCTTCCTTTTTTCATCCCCTTTCCTCTCCTCTCTCTCCCCCTCTCCATCACTTGATCCCCTTCCCATTTGAGAAAGACCTATATCCCAACTTCCTATTATCTGTCTTCTATTTTGCTCTTCATTTATAATTTGGGTTTCTCATGTAAGGGAAACCATGTGATGTTTAAGCTTGTGTGTCTGATTTATTTCACTTAGCATTATGGTCTCAAGGTGCACAGCTAGCACATAAATATTTTTGCCAAACCTTTTACCTTTTCTCTGAAATGGAAAGAGAAAACATAAAAGCTTGCCTACTTTTCCTGTTCCCATGTATCTTCATGCCATATTTAAAACCCTGTCTTAACATAGCCATACTGGCCCAGCTGAATATCAGACACTCAGTGATGGGGGACTTCTGCAGATAAATTTGTGCAAATTCTTCTCATCCATTTCTTTTTCCAGTGGTAGTTTTTTGAGACTAAGAACAGTATTTACCAGATCTACTTTGTCTTCTTAGTTGAATAGCAAAGACCTATCAGGTTCATGAGACACTGTGATCATGGAAGTACCTTGAAGCACTTCCACAGGTGAGAGAGAAGGAGAAAAAGACATTGTCCAAAAAAAGGGAAAGGGAGGTTTATTTAAAAAAGCAAAAACTCTGTCTAGAAAAGTGGAAAGACACTGGGAAGTTTTTGGAAGGCTTTTCTGACATGATAACTTCAGCTCAGTGCTCTACAGTATGGATTTTTTTTTTTTACCATAAATCTGAGTGTCTCATGGTATAATATTATAACATTTATTGAATGACTTGCAAAACATAGCAGTAGTAATTTTAGTTTGCTGAATTTTCCTAGTATTAACAAAATATATTTCTCTTTATGCATAGGTTGAAGCCTTATAAATATTGTTCTGGTTGTAGACAGAAGATGTGTCAGTGTAGATGCCAGAGCCTTAAGCAAAATTCTGGCTTAAGGGCATTATAGCCAGATACAAAGTAATACCAAGAAAGGTTACAGTTACCTCAAAGAAATCTATTCAGGGCAAAAGTTGTCATATTAGAGCCTCCAAATGTTTAGGGTAGATCTTCCTCCATGCTGCAGGGTGGCTATCAGAGATGATAGCTACTGGCATGCCCATACTCTTTCCTTCTACTCCTGGCCCCATTTCTAAATTCATTGCTAACATGTGCTTTTAGAGCAATTGCTGGCAATTTATGACTTAAGCAGAATCATCTTCTTTTGCCAGCCTATCCACATCATTTGAGTGGATCATGACCTTACCATGTTCTACATTTAAAGTTGTAAGTTTGGTAGTTTAATAAAACTGCTACCTTTTTGTTTCTTTTTTTTTTTTTTTCTGGTACCAGGGATCAAACTCAGGATTTTGCGCTTGCATGGCAGGTGCCAGAACCACTGAGCTAAATCCCCGGCCCCACATTTTTGTTTCAATAAAACAGTTGTTTTTCCCTTACGGTAGATGAAATACATCTGAAGTAGAAAATAAAATCCCACTTATACAGGACATTTTTATCTGCTTGCTCATTAAACTTGTATTAATGTCATATAAGGTCATAACATGAAAATAATACAATGACTAACAAAAATGACCTACAGTAACTCGAAAGGAATATCTGTGCAATCTAAACTTTTCTGGAGATCTTTTTGTGGCATTTAAACTATTAGTGAAAACTTTTATTTTTTTAAATTAATTTTATTGGTCAAAAAAATTAATTTTATTGGTACACTATGGATATACATAATGCTAACATTCATCATAGGGAGTTTGTACTTGTACATGATATATGTTGATTCTTTTTTCCCATTCCCCTCCCTTCCCTTCAACCGTTCTTCCCCTCCTATTTACGAAAGCTTTGCTTCCATTTTTTTCCTTCTACTTTTTTTTTTTTCCTTTTTAAAAACTTTCAGTTGTTTGTCTGCAGATGGTATTGTATGAAGTGATTTACTTATCTCGGGTTTCTGGGAATTATGATGAAAGACCAGGGATGGAATACTCGTGTGAGTGAATATGAAAAGATCACATAAATTAATAAAATATTTACTGTTGGTAAAAATAAGTTGATATAGGTTATAAATGGGAGAGTGATCCATTACTCATTTAGAATAGAGGGTATTAGCATTATCTTTTGTTGAGTGCTTAATTTGAAGTCTGAATAATGAGAATGAATTAACTGGCAATTTGTAAGGAAAGGTTATTCTATTGAGCTGCTAAAGATGAGTTCTAAAAAGAAAGCTCTTATGATCTAAAGGGAAGTGGATGAACATTCAGGCCAATGATGGCAAACCTTTTAGAAACAAGTGCTCAAACTGCAACCCAAAACTCAGTTATTTATCACAAAGTGCCAAAACTGCAATTAAACCTGAATATTGAGGTTTTAGTTTAGAAAAACAATTCCTCTCCCACTCTTTGTTTTTTTCTTTTTTTGGGGTACCGGGGATTGAATTTGGGACCTTGCACTTGCAAGGCAGGAAGCAGAACCACTGAGCTAAATCCCCAGCCCCTACATTAACATCTGTTGTCTTAAAAAAAAGTGTCTCATAAGTTTGCCACCACTGGCTTAGGCTATGGCAGTGACAAAGCCTAAATGATAGGTGCAAAGAAGATTGTAAGTTAGATATACAGAAAAAAGTATACTAATCAACAGCACATTGTTCTCAGATTTGTGAAATCAGAGATCAGAAATGACAGCCTAGATTATTATTAATAATGTAATGTATAGATTACATGTAATGAGTAGATTATTATGATTACTGTAGATTATAGTTGAGAATGAGGGAGACTTGCAGAGGAGCTCTGGTTTATCAATAGGTTATGTACAGGCACAAAAGTAACAGTGCTATCATTGGGGTCTAGAGTGAGGTAATGCTGTCTAGTGAGGATGGAAGACTTACATAGTGAACAAAATATGAATTCATGCAGATTGCTCAAAGTAGAGTATATTGAAACTGGAAACCCAGTGAAGATGACTAAAATCCCCACATTCCCACTTTTTATTACTGGACTGAGCTTCTGGGTCTAATTGCACTTTAGAAGTCATGGTAGCCCTGTTACTCCATGTAATGAATGAAGTCCAAAGAAATTGAGCAGCTTGTCTAAGCTCCTAGAGCTAATTACTGACAAAGTTGGAGTGAGAAGAACTTGCATTCTTCAAATTTATGCAATGAAATCCTATTGAAATTAATCTTAAATCCATACATAGAATAAGTTTTTCCCCCTATAAATAACTAGGATTATATCATATGCAAGAGTCTTATCTCTTTCTGAGAGTACTTATAAGAAAATCATTTGAAGAAATTGTAGTACTTTAATGTATCTTTGCACAGTACTCTTGGGATACTCAAGTGTAGTTTCTGTGGATATAGGTGCAGTGTGGTTTATAATGGCTGTTCTTCTGGATAGTATAGGCCATAAACTTTGATGATGACCATGTTTTGCTAATTCTTCAGGCAGAATGATATGCTGTGGAGGTATGGTTGCCCTCACCTAGATTTCAAAAGATACTTTGGAGAGCCTTGGAATCCAGGGCAGACAACTATCACAGGAAGAGGGCCACCTGAGAAATTCCCCACTATAGCAGTGCCCATGAGAGCCATGAGGTCAGGGCTACCCCTAAAACTTCAGAACTGTAGTATCACCAACATGCAGCACTTGGCTGGGAGAGCCTCAGGCACTCTACTCCCAACCCCTGAGAACTTCTGCATAGGCTATATCCTGCCATGCCATAGGAACAGGGCTGCCGAAGGCCTTGGGAGCCAAACTTCACCCCAACATGTCCAGAGGCAGAACAGAGTCAAAGAGGTTTATTCTCAATCTTTAATATGTAATGTTATTTGCATTATTGGAGATTATTTGGAGGCCTGTTACCCCTTTCTTATTGGTTCTTTGTTCCATTTGGAATGGGATTGTGTATCATATCCTTGTCCCATCACTATATTTTGGAACCACATCAATTGAGTTCAGTGTTACAGCTAGAGAATTTCCCTCAGTATGAATCGTACCTTGCTTTTCATGCATATTTGATTTATTATATTTAGAGGAGACTTTGGACTTAAGACTTTGTGATGGTTAATATTAATTGCCAACTCAATTGGCTAGGAGCTTAGTAAAGCACACTTTTGAATGTGCCTTGATAGGTCCTGGGAGTGTGCCTTTGGGACCTCTGTTAGTTGGCCCCTTTCCTCTTGGGCTCTTCTCCTATTCTCTGCTTCCCAGATATCATGAGAAGAGCAGCACTCCTCTGTCGTTTCCTTCTGCCACGATGTTTCTGCCTTTGAGCCAGTCAAAACATGGACTGAAACTTCAGGAACTGTAAGCCAAAATAAACCATTTCCTCCTTTAGTATATATCAGGCATTTTGTTCCAGCAATAAAAAGCTGACCAATACAAACTTTAAGGTTGATAATAGAATAAGTAAAAACCCTGGAGAATGTTGGGATGGAATGAATTATATTTTGTGAGAAAGGTAATTTTTGGGAGGAGACCAGAGATGGAATGCTAAGGTCTGAGTCTGTGTGATCCCCAAAATTTGTACATTGTAACCTAAGACCCAATGTGAGATAGTATTGAGAACTAGGCCCTTGGGAGATAAATACATGATGAAAGTGGAGCCCTCATGATTAGGATGAATGACTTTAGAAATGAATCACACTAGGTAGGCGCACTTTTGCCCTTCTGTTCTTTCCATCATGTGAGGACACAATTTTCATCCTCTTTGACAAACACAGAATTTAAGGCACTATTTTGCAAACAGAGACTGCGCCCCTCAGATAGAGATTTTAGACATCCAGCCTCCAGAACTATGAGAAATACATTTGTGTTCTATATAAATTACCTAGTCTCTGCTATATTCTAACAGCAGCACAAACCTATCTGAAAGACTTGAAACTAGAAAACTTCTAGAAGAAAAGCTTCATGACATTTGAATGGACAGTGATTACTTGATATAACACCTAAATCATAGGCAGTTAAAACAAAAATAATCAAATAACGCTATATCATACTTCTGCCCAGCAATGAAAATAATAGAGTGAAAAAGCAATGAATGAAATAGGGGAAGTTTGAAAAACAGATATCTGATAAGGGCTTAATATCCATAATAAAGAACTCCTTCAATCCAATGGTGGAAAAGAAAATGTGATATATACGTGTAATGGAATATTAGCCTTAAAAATGAAGAAAATCCTCTCATATGCCACAACATGGATGAACCTAGAGGACATTATATTAAGTGAAATAAGCCAGTTATGAAAAGGCAAATAACTCATGATTTCACTTATGTGAAGTAGCTAATCAAACTCATAGAAACAAAGTAAAATGGTAGCAGTCGGGAGAAGCAAGGAGTTGTTCAATGTAAAATTTCAGTCATGCAATATTAAGTTACAGAGATATGTTGTACAACAATGTAAATATTATTAACAATATTGAACTCAATATTAAAAATTAAGAGAAATATGTGTGGTTTTTACTACAATATAAAAAGAAAGAAAATGCCTGTTTGACTTCCTAGTATAGACATTCCCATCTTTGGAGTGTGTGCTTTACAAGTATATTTTAATATAATATTTTTTAAAATAATCAATTTATATGTCGAATTATATAAATTCTATGACCAATAAAATTGCATAAGTATGAAGATGTAACTGTACATTTCTAATTATTTTTAGTAAAAATCTCATGTCATATTCTTATATAGTATCACTGATAATCATTTAGCTACCTAAATGTCTCTAAAATATCTAGCCTATGATAAATTCAATTAAAAATTCTGAAAATATTTAGATTTTTATAATCATTTTATCATTAAAAACTTAAATGTACTTCTGTTTTTTTGTTTGGTTTGGTTTGGTTTGGTTTTTTTGGTTTGGTACTGGGGATCAAACTCAGGACTTTGTGCTTTCAAGGCAGGTGCTGGAACCTTAAATGTACTTCTGGATGCCTTTTTGTCCAATAATGCTTTAAAAAAAATCAAAATAACCTTGAATTGATGAATTTTTTCCTCTGTAGGTTTTCTGGTAGCAGATAGATATCAAAATGAATATTCTATTAATTTTTTATTTCAAAAACTGTCATTGTAGCATCTAAATATATGAAAAGTGTCCTGGAGGGTTAAGAAGCCAATGTCTTTTATTTCTTATAGTCCTGTCCATTTTGTCTTTACTCTTTATATCAAACGTAATATTGAGGAAGGATAAAAAGCAACAAAATATAAAAGTGCATAGTTTTGCATTAAAGGAAGAAGAGAGGCACTTCTTGACCTTTGTAGCAAATACTAGGTTATGGATAAAAAGGGTAACATGGAGATTATGACCTCAGTGTAATGTAACTGTGCATAAAAATGTATGTCAGGACATTAAAAAATGAATTGGTTATTCCATCTTGCCAACCTTTCTTTTCAAGAATTTTTTAAAAAAGTAATATTAAGTTCTAGTGGAAAAAACAGTTAAAAGTAAAATATTAGTTGAAAATATATAAAACAATCAAATGAATCACTTCAGTGGAATACTTAGAAATACCTTTAGGGTAATGGCCAGGAAACATCCACACAAAGAGCTACGTAGCAAAATGCTTAGGTTATACAGTCCATATTGTAAGTCTGCCACTGTAGCACGAAAGTACCGATAGATAATATGTAAAGTAATGAATCTGATATGTTTCCAGTAAAACTTTATTAGCTATACCAGGCAAGGGGCTGGATTTGGCTCCAGAACTTAGTTTGCAGACACCCATCCTACAATTTCAATTTTGATAAATCACCATTTTTTTAAATGTTATTTTATTGGTTCATTTTAGGTATACAATATAATGACATTCATCATTGGAAAGTTGCACCTTTACATAATTTCTTTTGGTTCTTATTTTTCCAATTTCCCCTGCCCTCCCTTCAATCCCTCCCTATATACAAAGACTTTGTTTCCATTTTTTCATTTTCTCATATTAATTTCATTCGCTTCTTTCCTTTCCCCGACCCCTCTCATTTCCCCTTCCCCTTTGCCCCTTTTCTTTCTATTTCACATTATCTATTATACCTTTTAGTCCTTATTTACACTTTGTTTCTCACACTAGAGAAATTATTCGGTATTTATACATGTGTGTCCTATTTATTTCACTTATCACATATATGTGCATCAATGTAGCTATAAATGTCTCTAATTGCTCATTTTTATGGCTGAGTAGTACTCCATTTTATTTTTTGAAAAGCACATTTTCTTTATCCAGTCTCCAGTTGATGGGCAATTGGGCTACTTCCACATTTTAGCTATTACAAATTGTGCTGCTATGAACATGGGTGCACATATATCACTGTGGTATGATTCTTTTAATTCTTTGGGGAAGATACCCAGCAGG
>NW_004624743.1:26998241-27009744 GCF_000247695.1 Heterocephalus glaber
AGAATTTTGTTCTTCTGTTCAGTTTCTGGAATCTTAACAATTATATGCCTATGTGTAGATTTTTTTTTTGATCAAGGCTAGTTGGAGTTCTATATGCCTCACTTATCTATATGTCAAGTTCTTTCCCCCTGTTTGGGTAGTTTTCTGTCATTACTTCTGTGAACAGTTTTTTTATGTCAGCTGTACTCTCTCCTGTTTCTTCGTTGACTCCAATCAATCTTACATTATTCTTCTTTGCATCTTCTAGCAGCTGGATGATTGATTTCTCGTGGTCCCTTAGAATTTTAAAGCAATTTTTCTTTTCCTGGTCACTAATTGAAATCTTATCTATATCTGAAATTCTGTCTTCACATTGGCTCATTCTGCTGCATAGACTTTCAGTGGAATTTTTAATCTCCTGGAAATCTGTTTGCATCTGTTTTATGGATTCCATTTGTTTCCTATGTTGGGATTCCATCATGTTCCTCAGCTCCTGTATTTTTTTATCTATGTCCTCTCTGGACTTTTTAATCATGTCTTGCACTATGTGTTGAGAGCAATGCTACATAGTTTTAGGGAAAAATCCTGGTTCTTCCTACAGGCCAGCTATGGCATTTTGAGACACAGTTCCTTTTTGGCCCCCGGTCACAACTGAGACCTCAAAGATCCAGTGATGCTGTGATGCTCCAGGACAAGATTACACCAGCTGAAGACATCCTGGGAAGAACAAAATCTTCATCTACTCATTTCCTCTTTGTTCTTGGATTGTTATACTTTTTTTATCCCGATGTACTGAACTCTGCAAGTCATTTGTTACACCTTGTTTATCCCATTGTACTGAACACTCTGTCCTATTTCATTTGTTACATCTGTTTCTCTTGATGTCCTGAATAAAAGGTGCAGTAAGCTGGGGCCTACTATGGGCTCAATCTCTGCCCTTATCTGAGAAATTATTTCTGATTTCATTTTTCCAGATCCTCTTTTGTTGCCAGTTCAGGGAGTCCAGGTTGTTGAGTATCAGTGTTTGCTCCTTCTTGTTTCCCTTTGGGGTTACTTTAGGTGATCTGGAAGTCTAGTTTTGAGACTTGTTTAAGTGTCTTCTCATTTCAGTGGGGGGGATGGGAGATGTGTGCTGCTGGTGCCAGCCTGGCTCACCTCCTCTGCCCTGGGGCAGTGGTATGGCGGCCTGGAATGTTTACCTCCTTTTCGCTGGGGGTGGCTCTGCTCCTAGGTGCTGAGGGCTGTGATATGGCTGCCCGGAAGGTTCACCTCCTCTGTGCTAAGGGCAGCTCTTCTCCTTGATTCTGAGGGTGGTGCTAAGGCAGCCCAGAAGGTTCACCTCCTCTGTGTGCAGGGGCTGTGGTACGGTGGCCCAGAAGTTTCATCTCCTCTCTACTGGGGGCAGCAGCTCTGCTCCTTGATGCTGGGTGGGTGGGGGGAGCGGTGGTACAGCGGTGTTACCTGTAGATTTTTAAGATAAGCAATTTCAAAAATTACTTTTAATTATGATGGTAATTGTGTTAGTAAGTTTGCCTGTTGCTGGGATAAAATGCCTGACACTCACAATTTAAAGGAGTTAGGTTCAATTGGGCTCAACTTCAGATGTTTTAGTCCATCAGCTGGCTCCAAGGAAGGATAACTCATGGCAGAAGGGCATGGTGGAGCAAAGCTGCTCATTTCATGTGGCAGAGAAGCAGAGCACAGGGAAAGAGTGCCTGTGAGAGAGAGGTACTCCAAAGGCACTCAGTTCCCCAGTGACCCACATCCTCTGCATGGTCCTTGCCTTCATGAAAAGTGATACAGTAGTACCATTAATCCAAAAATAAGTCTGGAATAACTTATTTAACTCATTTACTTAAATAACCACTTTGGTAGTTCAGTGCTTCCTTTAAAATCTAAAATTAGATCAGCATTAGTAACTTCATGGTTCTGCGAATCATAATGACACCTGAAAAACAAAAGTGAAAAAAAAATTTTTATTGTAATTTCTCTAATACTACTGAAATAAACCACCCCTAAGGAAAAAAATGTGTGAAGAAATGTGTAAAGTTTTCGTTCATAGAAATAAAACTATTTTAATATTTATTTTTAGGAAGAAATTCAATAAAGTAACCAATTTTTCTTTCTTGAGAGTCTTACTATGTAATCAGTAGAACCCACAGTAACATTTGAAATAAGATAACAGTGAACTATGTAAACAGAGAATACAGTTTGTTACTGTTGGATTTTACAATGCAAATGTCTCACTATATTTTTCCTAAGACAGATATTTCCTGAGCTTTTCTACGATAAAAAAAAATTGAAAACAAAAATCTTGTTTAAGGGGGCTTATTTCTTAATATCAAAAGTTTTTCTAAGCCTATTCATTAAGAAGGTTAACCTACCTTGAAGTACGTTGTAAGGTTAAATTAAAAATGAGAGAAAAAAGCCTCTAAAAAAATAAATGGCATTTTAAATTATAATAGCATTAAATTACAATCCAGTTACAAAGTAAGAGTGAACTGGACACTAAGGCATATTAGAAGATACACAGAAAACAAAGACAGATAAAGGACTACAAGTTAAATAGAGTGCTAGTAATAAGGTTTGAATGGAATAAAAGCAAATAGTGATCAAAATTCCCTGTCCAGAATGTGGTCTGTGCATGCACTGCAAAAACTCATCATGTCAACTGCATAGAGCAGAGATGAAACTGACTGCAGGTTGCCAGTGCTCCACAGCAGGTACTAGGAGAGATCTCTAGGATAAGAAACTTTTGTCTGTGTATGCCTTCATTCTAATTTCCCATTTCCACGTAAAGGGTTTTGTTTACTTAGAAGGAAAAGGCCATAATTTTGAATGGGTTTTACCTGCTATTTTTCTTTATGAGAAGAATTATCCCCCACCCCATCTTTATTAAATCCTTGTTTTAGAACTAAATTGACTTCATCTTATGGAACATTTGAATATTGCTTAAAAAGAATATCTAGAAGGGTAGAAGAGACACTGTAGTTTTCAGCAGCATATTTTCCTATTTCCTATTCATCATGATGCTGTCTATATCCTACTGAGAAGAGTACACGTCCTGTCCTCTGATTTGATGTACCAGATGGGTTTCCTCTCACAGTAGCATGAAATCTTTCACATTTTCATAGATATTTGTATCCATTTGACTTATCAGTCTGTGTTTCCTGATTCATCTGCTTGTCCTATTCAGGGTCTAGAATCCCTTAGGTTATAAAAAGAGCAATGAATAAGCTGCCATCAGTATCAACTCTAGAACCACCCTGTTAACACTAGAATGAAAGCTCATCTTCCACACCCAGGAAGGTAATAGTTGCAGAGTTAAAGAGGGTGTCTTCTAGGTCTCTGCTGGAATGAGAACTGGTTTTGTCCTGCTAATCTTGATCTGTCCTAGGATCCTCTGCCAAGGTACAGGTGACTTGGGGATGTTAGGAGACCTCAGTTAAACAGGAGGAAAGGATATAGAAAAGGTATGGAATATAGACACCTACACAAATATATCTCTCACTTTTTTAAAACCAAGAAGCAAAAGAATAAGAATAGGGTATTTCATGAACATTTTTTATATTTTAGAACAAAGTTCTGAAAACTACTTTGAAAGATTATCTGTTGACAGAAGTTTTGGGGACAAAAAATTTACTTAAATATTTCATTTGAAACTCTTCTTTTTTGAGCTACTGACTTTTTCTTTTGAAGTTATTTAAATGTTACTTCATGTACATATGCGTGCACAGCATAAACTGGGAACCTTTTGAGGGGTAGAATGAATTTTATTTATATTCTTCCCACTGCCTAGTACAGTGCCTGATGCTTAGTACAACTGAATAATTCTAGCATAAAAGAATTACATGTAGACCAAATATTAAGGAATCATAATGTTTTACAGCACAAACTATTCCTGACAGTTAGAATTGCTTACTCTTTGATAATGATATATCATGAGAAGAGTAAATTTCCCAAATTTGCTTCAAGCGACATATACTCAAAGTATGGTTTAATGTTAAATCTTTTAATATGCCAGAAAGAAGCATAAGGATTAGATAGCAGATGAAACAAGATAGCAAAATATGTAATCAGGCCACAAAAATAATGCACTGCTGCCCTTTTCCTTGATAAGTGAAGATGGTAATGATGATTGGTGCTGAGTTAACATTCTTAGAATTAAAAGTCTGTTGTTTGTCCACACAGTGATTTGTAAATAGGAAGTGATGCGTGCTCACTTCCCCACCCATTACATTAATGTTTTCACTCTAATATACAAGGACTTGTCATGGGATTAATTCCATTTATAAATCATGTCTTTTGTAACTTATCATTACAAAAGAAAAGAAAATGGTGATCATGGCATACAGAGGATGAAAGTTAACATAACTAATTTATTTCTTTTAATATTCTCAGTGGCTCTCATTTATTTTGCATTTATCACTTTCAAATTGTGCAGCACTGCAGATATTTAAGTAGATAGGTAAACTTTGTTAAAACGATTGTATTTAATGAAGAGATTAAAGTAAATGGTACAGTTTTATTTTTCATAAGCTAATATCGAGATAATATCTTCGGCAAAAATACCTAGAAGGGGAATAGCTGGGTCATATGGAATTTCTAATTTTAGTTCTTTGAGAAATCTTCATACTGATTTCCATACTTGTACTAGTTTACATTCCTACCAACAATGAAGGAGAGCTCCTTTTTCATCACAGCCTCACCAGCATTTGTTAATAATCACAATTCTTTCTGGTGTAAGATGGAATCTGTTTTATTTTGTGTTTCTCTAATGGCCAGAGATGATGAATTTTTTTTCATGTATTTGTTGACCATTTGTACTTCCGAGAAGTGTCTGTTCATTTTACTTGCCTGTTTCTTGATTGGGTCTTTTATTTTAGGTGGTCTAATTTTTTTTGAGTTCTTTGTATATTCTAGATATTGTTCCTGTGAGGAGTAACTGGCAAATATTTTTCGCATTCTGTAGGTTGTCTCTTCACTCTTTTAAAGGATTCCTTTACTGTGCAGAAGCTTTTTAATTTGATGTAATCCCACCTGTTCATTCTTATTTCAAGTGCAATTGCGGTTGTGTTTAAGAGCCTTTCCTACACCCATGACTTCAAGTGTTTTACCCTTTTTGTCTTTCAGTAGCTTCAAAGCTTTTGTTTTAGTGTTTAGATCTTTGATCCATTTTGATTTTAGTTTAATGCCTCCTGATGAGAGATAGAGATCCTGCTTCAATCATCTACAAACAGATAGCCAGTTTCCCCAGTACTACTTGTTGACTAGGCTATCTTTCCTCCATCATATGCTTTGCCTCCTTTGTCAAAGATCAAATATCTGAATGTGTCTGGGGATGTTTCTTTACCCTCTGTTTTGTTCCATTGATCCATATGTCTGTTTTTTGTGCCAGGTACCATGACATTTTTTTTTAATCACTGTTGCTTTGTAGTATAGATTGAAGTCTGGTATTGTGATGCCTTCTGCTTTACTCTTGTTGCCCAAGGTAGCTATTGCTATCTGGGTCTCTTCTGGTTCCATATTATATTAGGGTTGTTTTCTCTAGATCTGTGAAGTATGCTGTTGGTATTTTGATTGGGATTGCATTGAATTTTTATAACAGTTTGAGAGTATGGCCATTTTGACAATATTGGTTCTGTCTATCCAGTAGCAGGGGACATCTTTCCATTTTCTGATGTCCTCTTCAGTCTCCTTTTTCAGAGTACTGTAGTTTTCTTTGTAGAGGTCTTTTACTTCTTTGGTTAGAATAGTACCTAGATATTTGATTTTTCTCAATGCTACTATAAATGTTATTGTTTTCTTAATTTCTTTCTCTTTGAATTCATTATTGGTGTACACAAATGCTATTGGTTTTCTGTGTTAATTTTGTATTCTGCTACATCACTGAAGTTAGTAATTCAGGAGTTTTTTGTTGGAGTTAAGACTTCATTGCTTTTGAAGATATCTACAAAATGGATGCACAGTTTTACAACATAAGTGGCTTAGACAAAATAAATGAACCTTTGGACTAGAACTTCTTCTTGAGGGCCAAATATTAAATATTGTTGGCTTTTTGCTTTCTCCTGGCCCCAGCTGGGGGGGCGGGTGCCAGCAGCTTTGGTGCCTCTAAATATTGTTGGCTTTCTAAGTCATATAGTCTCCATCATAGCTACTTAACTCTGCCATTAGAGTAACTGTAGAAAATATGTAACCAAAGGAGCATAAAATTCTATTCAAACAATATAATAAAACAGACCAGATTTGGTTCACGGACCATGTTTTGCTAACCCACTCTCTGAAACTAAGATATTTAAAACTAAAATTTGAAAAAGAACTAAAATCATTTATAAGATGATTATGTCCCTCTTCTCAACCTTTGTGTCTCTGACTGTCCTTAGAGACCATGCTCAAATCCTAATCCAGCAGCATCAGTTTTCTCTCCTTCTCTGTGTTTCTCTTACCTGTACTTTATCTTCTATATTAGTCAGCTTTCTATCAGTTTTCCCTTAATACAACAAAATACCCAAGATATCACCTTATTAATAGAAATATTTGATCTCCTAGTTTGAGGTTTCAGTCCATGATGGGTTTGCACCTTACTCTTGGTTCTGTGCTCTGTCAGCACATCATGGCTGGATGCACATAAAGAGCAAAGCTTCTCACCTTATGGCTGCTGGGAAGCAAAAGATAGAAGAGGGGCCAGGAATTTAGCTCAGCAGCACAGTGCCTGCCTGGCAAGCATGAAGTCCTGAGTTCAATCCCTGTACCAAAAAAAAAAAAAAATAGGAAGAGATGGAGTCCCACAGTCCTCCTTAAGGTAATGCTACCAGTGACTTAAAGCCTCTCCCTAGACCCCACCTCTTACAGGTTTAGTCACTTCGCAGTAGTGCCTCACTGGGGACCAAGCCATTGTCTTAAGGGCCTTGGAGGAATGTTCTAGATCTAAAGTACATCTTCTCTTTTTGAATGAGTATCTTCTCCAACTACATTGTTATTTGAGTGTGCGGACTTTTTCTTCTTCCCTTTTTCTTTACTCCTTTTTTTCCCTTCTACCCTCTTTCCGCCTTTTCCTCAATTCTTAATAGATGAACCAGGAGATATTCATTGCTAATAATGCATTTGTGTTCCTTGTCATTATAGCAGATTGTTATGAGTGTAATTATCTTAATTTCTCAGACCCAAACATAGCAGGAATTAAATGATCATTAAGATATTTTTCATAGTTTTTTTCTAACACTTTATTGTGAATTTTTTAAACAGATAAGACCAGGCAGATCTAGAGTATGAGGCAAAATATTGGAAAGGCTTAACTACAGCAGAGATAGAAAGCAGATGTAAAATTAAAGACTATCTAGTAGGTAAAATCAGCATGGCTTATTGATAGAGTGGTGGTGGATGAAGATGCCTCCTAGGTTCCTCAGATCCAAATTGAAATCAGGTATTTTTCAAATAATACCACCATGCCATCCAAAAATGCTCAGCCTACCCTAAGGAAATGGAAACCTGTGAAAGTATTTTTGCCATTTTTCTTTATTGATAAATGTTGACAAGCTATGTAATGCTACCAATTCCAGATATAAGTTATAATGGAATCATTTTATCTATAGCTTTGGTTAAAAGCTTTGACTGCTTCTGTTGTTTTATGAATTTTCTCTTTCCTCTTTTTTATTGTTGTTATTATTTTTGGTACCAGAGATTGAACTTGGGACCTTGCACCTGCAAGGCAAGCGCCAGAACCACTGAGCTAAATACCTGGCCTCTCTTTTCTCTTTTTAAGGAAACACTCAGATGGTCAAAAACAGTGCCAATAGATTGCTTTTCTCTGTTTGCTAGTATAATTTGATAATGTGTATGTCATCTAAAATGTTAAGAAATGAATCAGTGTTCCAGTTCTAAAACAAACCTGATGAATTAAGCCAAATTTTCATCAAGTTATTTAAAACGTTGCTATTTCATTTTATTCTGAGAAACAAATGGATATTTACATTCAACTGAACTGATGTCCATGATTGTAGGCTGCGACCATTTCAAGATAACTGTTACAGATGCAGCCATCTTCATTGCATTTTGCCTTTGGGGTGGTACTCTGTAAGTAAAGACAAACATAGTTTGTGTGAAGACAAATGGTATTTTTAAGAACAACGTTATTTTCCACCTCTTATATGAAAAATTATTCAGCAGTTCAGAGTAAAAACTAAAGTGAATAAAAAGATATATAGTGATTATACTTTTTTAAAAAGGTCAGAGAACCAAAGATGAATGAAATTCTAGGTTTATGATAAAAGATTTTGCTACTTTTGGTCATAAATGTCAGAGCTCTTAGAAGGGAACCTATTGTGAGACAATTTTGCCCAAGCTTTTAGTTTTCCATTTCACCTTTTCTATGGGATTTTACCCTTATTTGAAGAGATTTTGTTGGCTTTGCTTGTTATTCCTCAGTAACTCTATTATGCTCATAATGTTAGAATTCAGAAAGTTTCTTTTTCCCCAGAGTTACATTCTAAAATGATTAACTAGAATGGTTTAATGATCTTTACCATTAAATATTGAGCTAATTTCTGAATATGCTGGATAATTGTATGCAATTCTATGGGTCGAAGTATCTTTACCTTATAAAATGTTTTTAATCCTGTATACCTTACAATTCACCAAGTCATGCCAAATGAAATATGAAGTTCTTATAAACTACATGGACATTGTAGTGTGTAACTATTGTAAATTCATGTCATTCTTATGTAAAATGAGGTTCCTAGGAGTAAAATTTTAGATGCCTGAATTTTTATTATAATTAGTAGTATATTATTCTGACATCTTACCTAAATCACTAATTTAGACAAGAGTTCTGCCTCAGTCAGCGTAGGGTTTTTCATAAAGCACTACTCTACCAAATGTTTATTAACTAAATGATGTGATGATACAAATGAAAATAATGTATAAATGTGAATTATGTAAATAAATATTATTTAATTATGTAGGATCAGACCTAGAGGCTAATTGGTTGAAATAAAAAGAGGAAATTATAATATTATATACTCCTGGGGTATACTTTCATCCTGATATACCTAGTGTACTAACATAATTCTTACATCTATGAAAAACATTTTAAATATTTTCGTATCTTCATCACTTGCTAGCATTGCATTCACAGTTGCTTTTCAAATTAAGAAAGTAATCATTTTGTGGCCTGGATAAGGACTAAAGTTGAATTATAATGCTAAAAAAAAGGGTGAACTTAACATTTCTATCACTGCAGCTCTTAGCTAAAGAACATTTTTAACCTATTTAATAAACATCTCAGTCAATATCTAGTTTTACTTGTGAGCTTATGTTAACAATGATATGCCAAGAAACTTTTAAATGAACAAAAACCTAAGTGTTGGGTACTTTTCTTTACCCTTGAAAATAGTCAGTTGGAAGGTTTTGAGGATCCAGATGCAGTGAGAAATTATTAGCAGCTCTTTTCCATTCTGTACCTTGAGCTTAGGCCAATCATTCATAAGGAGTATCAATAAATGCTTTCTGCACTGGAGAGATGGGGAAAGATTTTTCATTAAACCCCTCTGTGTATTTCCCCAAATCATTTTGTAGATCATCTCTGTACTCAGAAAGGTGTTTCTCAGAGATGGAGAAGAGGGCAAAGGCGGGGAAAGGAAAAAGAGTGAAATGTGTTTTGTATATAAACCATCTCCCCACAATGAATGTAATCCTTATGTATTGCAAACACGTACTACCAAAACTCTTTAAATTAAATTAACAAACAATACTTCTTAGGAGAAAACATCTTGGACAATGATTTTCTCTATTACCTTTCCTGATGGACAGCATATTAAACTGAGATCTCAAAACTGTGACATTAAGCCCATTACTTACTGTCTTGTAGAAGGAAAATGAAATATGAAATTAGACAGTTTTTACTAGTACATGTGTAGTAAGGTTTACATTCTTTGTGGGGAGTTGGTACATGCACAAAATACATCCTAATTGCTTTTTTATCACCTTTTCTTTCCCTCCATCTCTTAATGCCCTCTTTTTTGTACATACCTGTAGTAGTCCATGTTTACATTCCTTGTGTGGAGTTGCTGCAAGTACTTGACACATCTTAATCCCGTTTTTTCATCCCCTTTCCCCTCCCTTCATCCTTTGATTCCCTCCCCCTTTCAGAAAAATCTGTCTCCCTGAATCCTAGTATCTATCTTTTATTTGGCTCTTTATACTTTGGATTCCTCGTATAAAAGAAACGATGCAATATGTAAGCTTGTGTGACTGAATTACTTCTCTTAATATTATGGTCTCAAGGTGCATCCATTTTTCTATAAATATCTCAACTTTACCTTTCTTTTTAGCACAGTAGTACTCCATTGTGTGTAAATACCATACTGCCACTTCTAAGATTTGGCTGTTATGAATTGTGTGGCTATAAACATGGGCATGCATGTATCACTGTAATGCAATGCCTTTAACACTTTCAAGAAAATACCCAAAAGGAGAATACCTGGGTCAAATGGAGTTTTTAGTTTCAGATTTTTGAGGACACTACACACTGGTTTTCATAGTGGTTGTACTTGTTTACATTCCTGCCAAGAGTGTGGAAGTGTTCCTTTTTCCCCACAACCTCTCCAGCATTTGTTATTACAGTGATACATTGGTTGTCAAACTCAACTCATTCCAAATTCCTGTTTGAACACTGAAAAATTTGAGAACTGAACATACTTTTCCCATAATAAGTAATGGAAGTGCCAGGGATTTAGCTCAGTGGTGCCGCGGCCTGCCTCACAAGCGCAAGGTCCTGAGTTCGATCTCCGGTAAAAAAAAAAAAAAAAGTAATGGAAAACCAAATAATTGGTTCTGAGGCCCAAAAATTACACCTATAAATTCATTTTTCCAGGACTTCAACTCCATCGTGGTTCTCACAGTTTTCCTTTTAGCTTTACTGTGGGTATTACTTTCTTTGGAGCCATGGTTATGATATTTTATGCAAATAAAGTACAAATGAAAGCACAATGATGAATGTTTTAACACATGAACACAAGCACTATTGGTTGTCTGAGCGAGAGCTGCTTAGACTAAAGCATCACCCCTTTGTGTCCTTCATGAGAAGCAACGTAATTCGCTCTTGGCCTGTACAAGTTTTTTTCAAATTAGATTTTCAGTTTGGCTATTGAGCAAAATTACAAACACTGAGTAGATTTTTTTTCAAACTTTGCTGTTCAAGTAGTGGTACTTTCGAGCTTGAAGTCGTTCGATAACTGGTATCACTGTATTTGTTTTCTTGATGATGGCCATTCTTTCTGGGGTAAGAGGGAATCTCAGTGTTTTAATTTGCATTTCTCTAATGGCGAATAATGTTGAGCATTTTTTCATGTATTTATTGGCCATTTGTACTTCTTCTGTGAAGTGTGTATTCATTTCACACCCCTTTTTTTTGTTTTGCTTAAATTCTTTTGTTGGTACATTTTAGGTATATAATACGTTTACATTTATCATTGGGTGCTTGTACCTGTACATGATGTATCTTGGTTCTTATTTTTTCCCCATTACC
>NW_004624743.1:27029219-27044361 GCF_000247695.1 Heterocephalus glaber
ACTGTGGAAATCAGTATGGAGATACCTCAAAGAACTAGGACTGGAAGTCCCATTTGACCCAGCTATTCCCCTGCTGGGTATCTTCCCCCCAAAGAATTAAAAGAATCATACCACAGTGATATATGTGCACCCAATATCATAGCAGCACAGGTTGTAATAGCTAAAACTTGGAAATAGTCCAAATGCCCATCAACTGGAGACTGGATCAAGAAAATGTGGTTTTTTTATGAAATGGAGTACTACTCTGCCATAAAAAATATGAAATTAGAGACATTTATAGCTAAATGGATGCACATTGAGGAAAACTCTTAAGTGAAATAAATAGGACACACATGTATAAATACCAAATAGTTTCCCTAGTGTGAGAAACTGAAAGTATAAATAAGGACTAAAAGGTATAATAGATAATATGAAATAGGAAGAAAAGGAGCATAGGGGAGGGGGAAGTAGAAGAGGTAGGGGAAAGGAAAGAGGGAAATGGAATTAATATGAGAAAATGAAAAAACAGAAACAAAGTCTTTGCAAATAGGGAGGGATGGAGGGGTTGAAGGGAGGGCAGGGGAAGGAAAAAAAAAAGAACCAAGAGAGTATAAAAAGGTTCATATCTCTAATGATTAATGTCATTATATTGTATGCCTAAAATGTACCAATAAAAGGATATAGAAAAATAAATAAGTGGGGAAATACTTTCATGGGTGATGTTTGAACAGCTAGCTAGCTATAGAAAGGCCGGGGTAGGGTAGAGGAGTAAAGTCTCACAGCAAGATGGAGAATCTTAATAAACCATTCTACTGTTTTGTTATAGTTTGCTCTGATGGAAAACTATTTCTTTCTAATCCTAAAATAATATAGAAAAATCCCTTAATGTACAGTAATGTTATCAAGACCTTCTTGAATTTTTAAGACCCTTTGCCTTTTATTTCAAGACTATATTCCATGTAACTGTCAGTTATTAAGTGACAAGCTAGAAATTGGATGAAAAGGTATAAAATATATCTGGTAAACTAAATTTTAATATTCTAAGACATATCAAAGAGCTTTTACAAAACATTAAACAGTGAGCAAATTAAAAAATGAGCAAAAGACATGAGCAAGCAGTTAATTTAGAATATATAAGTAGGTTTTCTTCAAACATGAAAATGAAGATATGAAAATTTGAAACAATGACGTACCATTTTATACTTAGCAAGTTGAAGATTTTTAAATCTTTTTTCCAGTATTAGTTAGTACATATATTCATATGCTCTTGTCCAGAGGTCTAAATTAATACCAGTATTCTGTATTGAAATTATTCAAATATACTACACATCTTTAAAAATGTTCACTATTGAGACAGAAATTGAGTTCTTAGAACTTCATCTCAAGGCAATAATCAAAGATGACATATAACACATGTTTTTAGTTGTTCGTTATAATATTTTTTATGATGACAAATTTAGGAGAATACCTTACAGTTCAACATATATAACATCCTACTTTTGAGAGAAAGTAGTCACAATACTTAACAGATATAGTATGATTTGAATTTTATAACAGTAAGTTTTACATTCCCATAGTCATAAATTTTAGGAAATATAACAATGTATTTAGTAATTGTTGACATATTTTCAGAATGATTCAGAATAGATATGCTTTTATAATAAACTTTTATAAAAAATGATTAAAGACTTTACATCATAGTAAACATTACAATTAAAACATACATGTTTAACAAAAAAAAAGTTGAGAATCAGGAATGTAGCTCGGTGGCACTACACCTGCCTGCCAAGCTCAAGGTCATGAGTTCGATCCTCGGTACAAAAATAAAGAAAGTTGATAATTAATGTGAGACTTACATAATACTGTCTGATTGATTTTTTTCACATTTTGATGCATAAAAGAAAGCCCCATTCCTAAAGTAAACCATTTTATAGTCCTCTCAGTACAATCGCATTAAAGAACTTAAGGATAATATAGGACAGTTCTGTGTTAATTCTATTAGCTATGTGTAATGGTTATGCAATATGTATCAAAAATGTAATTTGGAATTTTCTGGTAGCAATATTACAAATGTACAAAACAGATAAAAAACTCTTAATACTATAGTGTATTAACTCTATATGAAAAACTATCTTTTTAACAGTATGAAATTTGCTATTTTATGTTTTTATGTTATAAATTTTCAGCATTCTTTGTGAATTTATACATAAGCATGCGTATTTCAGCTTGAGTTAGCATGTTTCAAATTCTTGATAGTCACTTGTAGACAGTGACTATATGCTTTCTGAGGACTAGAAGACCTTACTTACTCCCCCCCAGGCCTAGCACACTGCCTGAAACTGAACAATCACTTTAAACATTTGTATCTGCTTCCCTCAATAGGTTACCTGTTAGTCTTAACTAGTATCTCTTTCTCTGTCATACTTTTCATTTACATGTCTGTCTCCTGCATTCTATTGTGTTCTTCAAGATATTGTTTTCTTCAGCTTTACATCCCTAATGCAGATATGCAATATATGTTAGAAAGAACTTCGGGAAGAAGACAGAAGTTATTTTAACTTTTTACTTTAGAGAACCATTTTCTAGTAAAATTCTCATGAAATATATGTTAAACCTCAAGGTCAAATTTACAGAATTATATCTCATTTGGAAATAGAAATTGAAGACCTCAGCTCTTCATTTATCTGGGCTTTAGATGAAGCCATCCAAAATGGCTGTTTGCTGATTTTCTTTTTAAAGATCTCTAAGGATTAGACACTGAGCAACCTTACTTAATACAATCTTTTCCCATGTTGAGTACATTTTACAGCTACAGAGATCTTCTCTGTCAATCTTAATAATCTCTTGCTGTACGGTAAGATGTTTCCTCTGAGATCTTCAGTGGAGACAAACAATAGTTGGTCTGTATTAATCACACAGTGAGATTTAGCATTACTTACTATATTTTTCTTTGACTCTTCAGATTATAGAACACTAATTCTGTAAAATATACATCATGAGATTTATATAATTATTTTCCAGTAGAAGTGATGAGATCAATAATGTGTTTATTTATTGGGTTTATAAAATATCTTTTCACATAAATGATGTTATAAATAACACTATTGAGTGCTTTTAGTTTGTTGATAATAACTTGAGCAGCCATCATATGCCAATATAATGTTGGTTGCTAAGAGCATAAAATAATCTGTACTATTTATTTGCTGATGTACTCTTGGCTAATAGTTTTACTTTAGGTTAAGGGCTTGGGAATCATTGTTGAACCATGTTAGCACCATGCATACTGCTTATTAGAGTAGTTAGGAACATCAGAGAGATCTGATTCAAATTTGGACTTTACTTACTTCTCCAGCATCTTCAAATCCTCAGTGTCACCAACTTCATAAAATTGTTAGAACAACTGCCTGAGACGTAAATGTGTCTAAAGTGTGTGTTGCCCATGGTAAATATGTAAGAATTATTTTCCTTAACATTGTTTTCTCTAAAAAGTCAACCAAACATGCTACTATCAACATTAGAAAACAAGTTCTACTTTCACTCATTGATTGCTTACCATGTGGCAGTAGCTGTTTTAGGAGTTTGGAATAGATCAATGAAAACAACAATTCCTTCCTAGAAGTCTTTTTGTTTTTTTGTTTTTTTGAGACAGGGTCACTCTATGTAGTTCAGGCTGGCCTTGAACTCACCATATAGCCCAGGCTGGTCTTGAACTGGTGTGATCCTCCTGTCTCAGCCTCCTGAGTGCTGGGACTACAGGTATACGCCACCATGCCTGGCACCCTTCCTGCAAGTCTTTCCAGTCAGTTCATATTTCCAGTCATAACCTTACCAGGCTCTACTGTGAGGATAGGATGGAAGAAGCCAGAAATAAGTGGAGCCAGGGAAGGGATGTCAGGCATAATGACTGTTGAAAAGCTAGATCTCAGGGTCGGTGATTTAGCTCAGTGGCAACGCACCTGCCTCTCAAGTGCAAGGTCCTAAGTTTGATCCCCGATACAGAGAGGAAAAAAAAAAAGCTATATCTCCAGGTAAGAGCTCACCAGGCCAAAATCTAGGCCCAGTGTCTGAGGAGACAGGAATCCCCCAAGTCCAATTCAAGTTGATGTTAATATATAAGAAGCTTGAGTGAATATGTAGGGAAAGCCAGTAAAGATCCATAGATAGGGGTTGGAGTTGGGAAGGGAATGAGTTATGCTTACTGAAATAGAGTAACAAGTTGGAACATAGCCCAGATGGCAGCACCTGAAGAAAGGTGCTTTCAGGTCAGTTGAGGATAGACTCCAGGATCCTCCTAGCAGGAAACTGAAAGAACAAACCAGGAACCGAGAGTGAGTGTGTAGTGACTGAGAGGAGGGCTCAGTTAGAATGGAACATTGTATTTCAGAGGGAAGCTTGTTGCTAAATAGCCAAAGCATGTGTACTCAATCTAAAAGGATTTCTGTCTAACATAGATGAGTCATTTCATAAATTATATATGGTATTTAAGTCAGAATTCTTTTATACTCTAACTTAGTTTTACTGGAAAGGAAATAACAGTCTATTCTTTTTTTTTGTACCAAGGATCAAACTGAGGACCTTGCGCTTGCAAGGCAGGTGGCGGCACCCCTGAGCTAAATCCCTGGCCCTAACAGTGTATTCTTGATGAAAAGTTCTCCAGCTTGATAAAGTACATATTATTTATTGATAAGATTAGAATTGACTATAAAAGAAATGTAAGTTGATAATTTCCTGGCCTTTATTTGAGAGAATATTCCTTTTAGAGGAGAAAAGCATTATTATTAAGATATGCAAACAGTACTACAAAATCTGATTAAGTGATTCACAGAAAAACAGGAAAGTTTTGTCTTATTAAAATACATCCAGTATCAACAGCAATACCAAGGAAAGCAAGAGCCAAAATTATTCTGCTGACAATTTCAGTCCTTATTTCTAAGTATTTATAAATGATAATAGTTTGGTGAATTTGACTGATTTACTAGAAAGTTTACCAAAGACTTGAAGACATTTTTTAAAAAGCATTTGTTTGTTCAGTTTTAAATGGAAGAAATTTTATCAAAATTAAGTAGATAAAATAGAAATGTAGCATAGAGAAAAAAAGATTTTACATTGTTAAAGTTTTCATGTCATTTATTAAGTTATTTTTAAATGCTGATATTAGACTCCTCTCACTGTAGTTGTTTAAAGTCATGTCCCAACCTAATAACTTAGATAAATTAGAGAGTTAACTTCCACACAAATTTAAGTTTAATAATCAGCCAGTACAACCAGATAAGTGACGGACAGCATTTCCATTAAGACCAATTTGGCTGGGGGAGCTCTGCTCAATGCTAAAGCTACTGAAAAAAGAGATACAGTCTTTATCCATGAGGAATTCACAATATACTGTAGATTGTAGCATGTAAGTGCATTGTTGGAACAAGTACAATTGCATTATAAAGACGTGTTCCTAGAAACAATGAATACACAGATTCATTCTGCTTGGGGACATCAAGAACAGCTTGATAGGAGATGTGGCTCAGGAATAGAGTCTTGATGTCCAAATGGGTGACCATCAGCAGTCTTTAAACAGTGACTGTCCCTCTCATTAAAAGGTGAATTTCATAAGGGCAGAAATGGTGTATATACTTTGTTTGCCACTATTTCTTCAGAGCCTAGCATAATTGTCAGTGCGGGAAAGGCATTTCTGAATGAACCCAGTAAAGACTGAAAAGGAAATACTAAACACAAAGATAGTAATCTACATTACATGTTTAGGAAACAATTGTTAATACTCTTAGAGCAGAGAGTCAAGACAGGCGGGGAAATGATTATAAAGATAATAACGGGCAATACTCATGTGGTTTTTCACCATATACTATTTTAAGACATGGGTAATCTTCAGAATTCTTGAACTATGTATTTTAAGTGATTTTCCCAGATCATATAGCTAATTAAGGTAGAACTAGCATATCCAGTCCCTCTTCCCCCAAACTTCTGGGTTCTTCTTGGAAGCATTGGTGCTGCTTCAAAAACTCTTCATTTCTCCAGTTCCTCCCACTCTATTTTAGTCATTAAATTCAGATGTTCCTGAATTTGCATCTGATATTTCACAGATTGGGGGCTGCAAAATCATTTACCCTGTCTGAGCAGTTAGGAGACTATTGTGACTGTCCCAGAAAGAGATGATATAGGCTGAACCGTGACAGGTGCAGTGGGAGTACCAAGGAGGGATTGAATGGTTGAACTCGAGCTTTTTCAAAGGTGGGTAAATATAAATTATTAATAAGATAGGCTGAAGGAGAGGGAAGAGTCAAAGAAGGTATTGCGGGTATATTTCTAACATGGGTAGAGGACCCATGGCAATCCATGAACTAAGATTCAGCAGCAAGGTGTGCAGGGGTATTTGAAATACTTGACTTTTTTTTTTTCCTTTTTTGGAGATGAGTTTGAGGTACCTGCTAGAACACCTAGAAGGAGAAATCTAGAAGAATGGTACAGAAATACTGGGATGGGAGATTTAAAAATGAGATCCATTGATTCCTGTGTGATCATTGAAGCCATGGAGAGAAAAAGATTATCTAAGGAGAGTGAAGAGAAGTTGACCAAGGCCAGAAAAACATTTAAGGAGTAGGAAGAAAAGCCACTGATACTCAAACACAAAGGAACCAGGTGGATCATGGGAGGTGTAGATGAGCCTCAGGTTTTTCCTTTAATATTGTAAATCACAGTCACTTTCTCGCCTCCTGTAGATTCCTTCTTGAATCAGTGTCTTACTCCAGACTCTGCAGAAGATCTTCATCCCTACCCCACACCCTAAAGGGCAGGGCCTATGATTTTTCATTCTTTATTACCTAGAGGAAAATTGTTCCTATCGAACATTACCAGGGGATCATTTTTAAGGAAATACATTTCGACTGTTACTTCATTTTCAGATGTCAGAACTGATTTCTATTTCACTTTTTTCCCCTCATTAAAATTTAGAGATTTTTCTGGTAAGTCAGCACAAAACTTGTGGTAACTAAATACCCTGTCAGGAAAGCAAACTCCCAGCTTTCTTCTGGATATGATGTGTTGTTATGGGAGCACACATTTTGCTGACATGTGCTGAAGCTTAGTATTTTGATGAATTGACCTGGGACTGAGAATTGATTGAAAACTTCTCAGTTTTATAATAGCTGAAGTAAGTATCAGTTAGGAAGATGGGCAGCCAGTTCATATGGTGTTAGATGGATTGCAGTACAAAACTGAACTAGAGAGAATACTGCTATCAATTACTGACTGGTGAGTGTGTATAATTGAATCATATCAGAAATAAAAGGCCAAACTTTTTCTGACTCCTCAAAAAAAGCTCAAATTGCAAATACCTTTAGTGCATAGTAAGCAAAACAATGCTACATTACATAATGTGAAATATTATAGTAGACAATGAAAGATATTTTGTATTTTGGGCTTTTTTTTTCTCACTAACATATTAAGCCTGCGTGAGTGTATTGATGTACTCTTTGAGTGATCAGCCACTAAGCATGTGTGGGAATTATACAAACAAGCAGGTCTCAATCTGTGCAGTTTTTATAAAAGAAGTAGGATTTTGGGCCAGGGATTTAGCTCAGTGGTTCTGCCGCCTGCTTTGTAAGCACAAGGACCCGAGTTCAATCCCCGGTACCCCCCCCCCCCAAAAGTAGGATTTTAGGGACTGCAAAACTTATTTTAAAAATAAAAATGAGAAGAGCCATGTTTGAGTTAAATGAGAATGATTTGCCTTTATAGAGCACTTATGAATCAACTACTGCGTAAACAGACTCTGTACAAGATGCCAGGAAGCCAGGATAAGAATTAATCTTCCCTTTAAAGAATTGCAGAAGAACTTCTGCTGTATGTTATGGTTTATTGGAAATTTGGAGGAAGATTTAGCCAAAGGCATCAAAAGTCAAATTCAAATGAGAAGACACGCTGGAGAATAGAAGCGAAGGAAGCAACAGGCCTCTGAGCAATCACTGTTATGACCTTCTTTTACACTTCATACTTGTCCTGTTCTGTGAAATGTAATGTTTTGTATAAAAATGTGGGGAAATATAGACTATAAAACTATAGAGTGTATTCTAGTAGCAGATACTGAGGGAGCCTAAAATTTTCACCTCTTCAATGGTAGGGAGATTGACAGCCAGTGACAAATGGGTCCCTTTTTTTATTGTCTTGTCACTGAAGATGGCATGGGATTACTTTATTACAAAAGCAGCAACCTTGCATCACTCTAATTTAGGTAGAAACCCATCTCTGTTGAGTGATATGCTTCTGTTTCATTAAGGTGTTCAGGGCCAATGAAAAATGCCAGCAGCTTTATCATTCCATTAAGTGACTTGGACAGTCAGAGTCAGCATTTGTGGCACTCTTGGGAGCATCAGGAAGAGTTATATTGGGGAATAAGATACAGAAATACTCTAGCCAAATCCACTTACAGAGCACACACACACAAAAAAGAGTTTATTATATGCAATAAATTTACTTGTCTTCTTGCCAACCTAAGATAACAGACTGCCTAATCATTGCATGAGTATTGAGTAGAGAAAGAACAAGTAAAAGCCAGGCCCTAACAAGTGTCCAGTGTAATTTTTTAACCTGACCTACATTTCACCTCAGACCTTTCTATTGACATAACCATGGCTCACAATTCAATGGTCTCCTGTAATCAAACATCACTCAGATAAACTCTCTGAGGCTTTATCTGCCCACTCATTAAAATAGTCTCAGCTCTCTCCCTTATATTCAACCTCATGCCTCTATTTTTCCCAACACTCATGACTATCAGAAACTAATACTTCTCTAGTTATTTATTGTTTGTGCCTCTTACCAACTTCTAAGCTCCCCGAGGAATGGAATTTATTCTTTTTATGACTATTTCAATAAATATTTGTCACGTTAAATGTCAGAGCCATTACCCACCACACAAACATGATTAAGAGCATGATTCCTGGTGAAGATGTTTCATACAGCTGAAGGTGGAGAGCTCCCTGGACTCTGAATCCTGTTCTCTCTGTTCACTCCCTCTTCCCCACCCTGCTCCTGCCCTCTTTGGGTCCTCATAGCTTTCCCCTTTCCATTTTTATGAATAACTGCTTTTATACAATTAACAGCATTAACATATTGATGATTTTGTAAATCAAACATTGAAGTAGCTCCCTTTGTCTCAGAGCCTGTAAGTCAGCAAACGTGATTCTGGACCTGGTGGTAGTATGGTCAGGCACTGGGTCCTGGCTTCCTTGGAGATTTGAGTCTTATGAACAACAATGAATATAGAATGTATTATCTTGGACCCTTTCACTCAGTAGCATCTAATTCTGATTATCTACATATACTTACTTGGTCTTTCTCGTCCTTATTCAGATCCTTAAAAGTGATAATATCTGAAATGTGGACTATATTTCAGGGTTTTGTTTGGTTTGATTTTCTTGCTGCTGAGTAAACAAGAATAATACTCTCTTTTTATTCATTATTTTAATAGTACCAATTTGGGATATAGTGTGATAATTTGATATATTATGTATTATTTAAAAAATTGATTAAGGTGCATATAAGTTATAATACATATATAATGTGTACTGATTAGAGTAACTAATATTTCCATCTCCTTATCATTACTTTATGTTTGGGGCCTTCAAGCTCATCTCTTCTAGTTCTTCATAAAATATATAGCAGATTATTGTGAACTATAGTCACCCTGATGTGGTAGAACACTAGAATTTATCCCTTCTGTCTCTGTTTTGGTACTCATTATCCAACTTCCATTTCCCTTCCACTACCATTCTCAGCCACTGGTAATCACTGTTCTACATTCAGATCTACTTTTTTTTTCCTCTTAAATTCTTTTATTGGTACATTTTAGTTATATAGTATGCTGACATTCATTATTGGGAATTTGTACCTTTACATGATGGATTTTGGTTCTTGTTTTTTTTCCCCATTCCCCTACCATCCCTTCAACCCCTCCACACTTCCTTATTTACAAAAGCTTTGTTTCCATTTTTTTCTCATATTTTTTCCTTTCCCTTCATTCCTTTGCCCTACCCGTCCCACTTCCCCAGCCCTTTGGACCTTTTCTTCCTATTTCACGTTATTAATTCTTCATTTTAATCCTTATTTACACTTTCAGTTTCTCACACCAGAGAAACTATTCAGTATTTACACATGCGTGTCTTATTTATTTCACTTAAGAGTATGTCCTCAATGTGCATCCATTTAGCTATAAATGTCTATTTTTTCATTCTTTGTGGCTGAGTAGTACTCCATTTTATTTAAAAAAAAACACATTATCTTTATCTAGTCTCCAGTTGATGGGCACGTGGGCTGTTTCCAAGCTCTAGCTATTATACTGTGCTGCTGTAAACAAGGGTGTGCATATATGTCTGTGTATGATTCTTTTAATTCTTTTGGAAAGATACCCAGTAGAGGAACAGCTGGGTCAGATGGGACCTCTAATCCTAGTTTTTTGAGGTATCTCCATATTGATTTCCACAGTGGTTGCACTAGTCTACACTCCCACCAACAATGGAGAAGGGTTCATTTCTCCCCACAACCCCAGCAGCATTTCTTACTTGTAGATTTCTTGATAGCAGCCATTCTTTTGGGGATGAGGTGGAATCTCAGTGTTGTTCTCATCCACATCTCTCAAATGACCAGTGATGTTGAACATTTTTTCATTTGTTTATTTGCTGCTTTTACTTCTTTGAGAAATGTCTGTTCATTTCAGAGGCCTATTTTTGAATTGGGTCTTTATATTTGGGGGGGTCTGATTTTTTTCAGTTCTTTATATATTCTAGATAGTAGTCCATTGTCTGAGGAACAGCTGATTAAAATTTTTTTCCCACATTGTAGGTTGTCTCTTAGCTCTGTTGGTGGTTTCTCTTGTAGTGCAGAAGCTTTTTAATAAGATGAGATCCCAGTTGTTGATTCCTTATGCTAATTCCCATGCTACTGAGGTTTTGTTCATAGTCTTTTCCTATGCCAGTGTTTTCAAGAGTTCTGCCTAACTTAACTTCCACCAAGTTTAGTGTTTTTGTTTTAATATTTAGATCTTTAATCCACTTTGATTTTAGTTTAGTGCACGGTGATAGATATGGGTCTAGTTTTAATCTTCGGAAGGTTGAAATCCAGTTTTTCCAACACCATTTATTAAAGAGGCTATCTTTCCTCCAGTGAGGGTGTTTGGCTCCTTGTCAAAGATGAGGTGGCTGAGTATGTCTGCAGTTGTTTCTGCATCTTCTAATATGTTCCAGTGATCCTTGGGTCTGTTTCTTTGCCAGTACCATTCTGTTTTTATCACAGTGGCTTTGTAGTATAGTTTCAAGGTGCAGATTGTGATATCCTGTCATGTCTCTGTGGCCTAGAATGGCTTTTGCTATTCTAGGTCTCTTCTGGTTCCAAATGAATTTTTGGATTGTTTTCTCTAGTTCTGTGAAATATACTGTTGGGATTTCAATTGGGATTGCATTGAATCTATGTAGCAGATTTGGAAGTATGGCCATTTTCACTATATTGGTTCTTCCTACCCAGGAACAAGGGGTGTCTTTCCATTTTCTTATATCCTCTTCAATCTGTTTTTTCAGAGTGCTGTAGTTTTTAATGTAGAGGTCTTTTGCTTCCTTTGTTAGGTTGATTCCTAGATATTTCATTTTTGGGGGTGTTATTGTAAAAGGAACTGTTTCTCTAATTTCTTTCTCAGTGAGTCTGTTATTGGTGTACAAAAAGGCTATTGATTTTTCACTGTTGACCTTGTATACAGCTACTCTACTGAATCTGTCAATTAAGTCTAGAAGTCTTTTGGTAGAGTTTTTTGGGTCTTCTTTGTAGAGTATCATATCATCACCAAATAATGACAGTTTAATTTCTTCCTTTCCTATCTTTATTCCTTTTATTTCTTTCTCCTGTCTAATTGTTGTAGCTGATGTTTCCAGAACTATACTGAACAGGAGTGGTGATAGTGGACATCCTTGTTTTGTTTCTGATTTTAGCGTGAGTTTTCAGTTTTTGATCATTTAGTATGATGTTGGCTGTTGGTTTTTCATAGATAGTTTTAATCAGGTTGAGATAAAGACCTTCTATTCCAATTTTCTGTAGGGTTTTTATTATGAATGTGTGGTGGATTTTTTTTTAATGCTTTTTCTGCATCTATTGAGATGATCGCATGGTTTTTGTCCTTGGCTTTCTTAATATAGTGTATTATATTTATTGTTTTACATAGGTTAAACCATCCTTGAATCCCTGGGATAAATCCGACTTTGTTAGGGTGTATGATCTTCTTGGTGACCCTCTGTATTCTTTTTGCCAGTATCTTATTGAGTATTTTCGCATCTATGTTCATTAGAGAGACTGGCCTCGTTCTGTTTTGGGGTTGGGTCTTTCCCTGGTTTTGGAATCAAAGTAACACTTGCTTCCAGTAATGAATTTGGGAGTATTGCTTCCCTTTCAATTTCATTGAAGAGTTTAAAGAGTAGTGACAATGTTTCTTCTCTAAATGTCTTGTAGAATTTAGCAGTGAAGCCATCAGGTCCTGGGCTTTTCTTTGTTGGTGAATTTTTAATTACATATTCAGTTTCACTGATTGTAATTGGGGTGTTGAGAATTTTTATGTCTTCTTCATTCAACTTTGGTAATTCATATGTATATACAAATCTCCCCATTTCTATATTTTCCATTTTAATAGAGTACAGATTCTTGAAGTAGGTATTGATGATCCTCTGGATTTCTGCTGGATCTATTCTTGATTTCTCCTTTTTGTTTCCCAATTTCTTGGATTTGGACCTTTTTTTTCCTTTTTTTTGACAATGTTGGCTAAAGGTTTATCAATTTTGCTTATTCTTTCAAAGAACCAATTCTTTGATTCATTGATTTTTTTGGTATCATTCTTTTACTTTCCATTGCATTGATTTCTGCTCTGAATAGATCTACTTTTTTAAAACATTCACACATATGTATATATAGAGAGAGAGATCATGTGGTTTTTCTCTGTGTCTAACTTGTTTGACTTAAATCATCCAAACTAATTCATTTTACTGAAAATGACAGGATATTAATTTTTATGGTTCCATAATATTCCCATTATATATATACCACATTTTTATGATTTGTCCATTTATGGGCATGTAGATTAATTCCATATATTAGCTATTGTTAGTACTAAAATAATGGGACTATATCAAATTTAAAAGCTTACACACAGCAAAGAAAGCAGCCGACAGAAGGAAGAGACAAACTACAGAATGAGAAAAAAATTTGTAAATCATTCTTCTAACCGTGGGGGTATCACAATTCCCAACTTGAAACTATAGTACAAAGCTACTCTGATATAAATAGCATGGAACTGGCAAAGAAACAGACCCAAGAATCACTGGAATAGATTAGAAGATGCAGAATCAACCTCAGACATACTCAGCCACCTCATCTTTGACAAAGGAGCCAAACACCGTCACTGGAGGAAAGATAGCCTCTTTAATAAATGGTGCTGGAAAAATTGTGCTTCAACTTGCCAAAGATTAAAACTAGACCCATACCTATCACCATGCACTAAAATAAAATCAAAATGGATTAAAGACCGAAATAGTAAAACAGAAACGCTGGACTGGCTGGAACAGACGTTATGTAGAACTCTTGAAGACACTGGTGTAGGAAAACATTTTATGAACAAAGCCTCAGTTGCCTGTGAACTAGCACAAACAATCAACAAGAAGGATCTCTTCTTATTAAAAAGCTTCTGCACAGCAAGAGAAACCACCAACAGTGTCAAGAGACAACGCGCAATGTGGGAAAAAAATTTTACCAGCTGTTTCTCTACAAATATCCATAATATGTAGAGAGCTTAGAAAACTCAAATCCCCAAATAATCCAATAAAAAATGATTAAAATGATATGAATAGCTACATCTCAAAACATTTAAATGACCAACGAATTTATGAAAAATGCTTAATTTTATTAACTGCCAGGGAAATGGAAAAAGACACCATCTCACCCCAGGAAGAATCACTCAGCAAAATGACAAAAAAATAGCTGCTCACACAGCTCCCAGGGCAAAGGAGGCTTCCGGCTCAGTGTGCCACAGCTGGAAGCACAGAAGAGGCTTCCCATTCAGCATGCCGTAGTTCTCAGTGCAGAGGAGGAGGATTCCAGGCCAAACTACCACTGCTTGCAGCACAGAGGAGGTGAGCAGCACAGGCACCAGCAGCATACCCCCCCACACCTTGAAATAAGAACACATGAAAACAAGCATCAGAACCAGACTTCCAGATCACCTACAGCAATGCCAAAGGGAAACAAGATGGAACACTGATACTCAGCCACCTGGACTCCATGAACTAGCAACAAAACAGGATGTGGAAAAAATGAAATCAGAAATAAGTTCTCACATAACAGCAGAGATTGTGCCCATAGTGCAAGACATGATTAATAAATCTACAGAAGACACAGATTAAAAAAAATAGAGGAGCTGAGGAACATGATAGAATCCTAACACAGGAAACAAATGGAATCCATAAAACAGATGCAAACAGATTTCCAGGAGATTTAAAACTCCATTGAAAGTCTACACAGCAGAATGAGCCAATGTGAGGACGGAATTTCAGATATAGAAGATAAGATTGCAATTAGTGACCAGAAAAAGAAAAATTGCTTTAAAATTGTAAGGGACCACAAAAAATCAATCTAGCAGCTCCGAGATGATGTAAAGAAGAATAACATAAGACTGATTGAAGTTATTGAACAAACAAGAGAGAGTACAGATAACATAAAAAAACTGTTCACAGAAGTGATGGCAGAAAACTTCCCAAGCAAGGGAAAAGAACTTGACACACAGATAAGTGAGGCATATAGGATTCCAGATAGCCTTGTTCAAAAAACTCTACACAAAGACTATAATTGTTAAGATTCCAGAAATCGAAACAAAGAACAAAATTCAACAAGCAGTTAGAGAAAAGAAACAAATCACATACACAGGAAAGCCCATCAGAATCACAGCAGACCTCTCAATGCAAACCTTCAAGGCAAGAAGAGCTTGGAGTGACTTATTCTAAGCCCTAAAGGAAAACAGCCTCCAACCCAGATTTATGTACCCTGCAAAACTATCTTTCAAAATTGATGGAGAAATAAGATACTTTGATGACAAAGAGCACCTTAGGAACTTCATGAATACCAAACCAGC
>NW_004624743.1:27048180-27098406 GCF_000247695.1 Heterocephalus glaber
TGAGAAGTTAGAGACATTTATATCTAAATGGATGGACATTGTGGCGTTACTCTTAAGTGAAATAAATAGGACACACATATAAATACCAAATAGTTTCTCTGGTGTGAGAAACTGAAAGTGTAAATAAGGACTAAAAGGTGTAATAGGTAATGTGAAGTAAGAAGAAAAGGGACTAAGGGGACAGGGAAGTGGGAGGGCTAGGGGAAAAGATAGAAGGGAATGGGATTAAAATGAGAAAATGAAAAAAAGGAAACCAAGTCTTTGTAAATAGGGAGGGGTCAAAGGGTTGAAGCGAAGGCAGGGGACAGGAAAAAATGAAAAAAAAAATAGCTGCTGCAGAGTCTTTTAAGGCAATTTTCCACCATTTTTGCAATAGCTAAAGGCCAGATAGATGCTACCAAATGTTTGTTCTTTTTAATGTACTTAGGACATACAGCATTTCTTTCAAATAGTGTCTGGATTTGTAGAGCAAGAAATGAGGTCTAATAGATAAGAGAAGAAATGCAAATCACTTTTGTATTGATTCTAATTCCAAATGAAGAACATTGGCAAATATAAAATAAATGTGGCATTTAACTGTAACAATTTCTTCATTGATTCTTCCCTCATTACTCACTGAGGTTGTGAAGAGACAAGTACCTCTCCATTTCTCCTTCCAGTCTCTTTTTGCTGTTTTTAGAGTGCTCAAAAAAAAAAATCTTACTAGAATTGTTTCATATCTTTAATTTTATATCGAAAATATAATTAAACTTTAAGTTTTTTCATGTTTGTTTTAATAGTACATAGCAAACTGAATTGTAGAAAGCTTTGCCTACGAAGTTCCATCTCTCCTTTTCTTGTGAACTTTCTAATAGCTCCAGGGTTGCACATGCATGCACTCATGTTCCGAAGAACAAGGTGACCCTCACCAGAGCTTGTATAGCCCAAACTGAGGAAGGCAACTCTCTGCAAAGGAAATGCTCTCTTTGAAATTTCTAAGCATGCCGCGGATTTAGCCCAGTGGTTCCATCGCCTGCCTCGCAAGTGCAAGGACCCGAGTTCAATCCCCGGTACCAAAAAAAAAAAAATGTGAAATTTCTAAGCTTAAAAATCTCTAAAAGCATTCCTTCTGCACAGCTTTACAACAATAATATGAAGAAAACAGAATATTTAAAAGAAATGTTATCGTATTTTCTGAAGTTAAATTTACCTTCAAATGATGTGCTTCAATGCTTTGTATTTTCATTACAATTTTTTTCTTGCCTAAGTTGCAAAGGATTTACTTCCCTCTCCTCTCCCTTCATTGTCCTCAACCTCCTGTTTAAATCACTCATCTGTGCTTTGCATTGCTTGGCATCAGCCAGTATCTTTCCATGGAAGCAGATGGGGAGGCATCTTGATTGCTAGCAACATCCAACATTGGAAAACAAATGATGTTTTTAGGAGATCTTTATTCAGTGAGGTAAAACATTTTCTGAGATTATTCAGGAGGGTTGAAATTTGTGGGAGACTGTACATGCACTGAATGTTATTGTTGGAAATTTATTGTCACAATGATATTGCATTTCTCAGGAAGTGTATGCTAATGTGTTTGCACTTGCTTTTTAAGGCTTTGAGTAGATGAGCTGAATATTGAAGTTATTTGGCTACCTAGAAAATAGTCCTTACAGTTTACAAACAGCATGCTATTATGTTTTTTTAAAAAGTGATCTCCCAAAATTGTACATAAATAACAGACAGAGATGATTTACCCTTAGATGATTTACATCTTGGTAATTAGTTTTTAAGATATTATACAGATGATATACCAGGTAACTAAGAAAAAAATAGAATTCTCAATAAAATTATGAGAATATTAATAGTATAGTTTTCTGTTTTAACTGAATTTAAGCAAAGAAAGAAGAGTAACAGTTATGGAATTTTGCAGCAAAAAAATAGCAAGTCTTCAGTTTATATCACTTTCTAAATTGTTTTCATATATGTGTTAGCAATGAAGTTGTGACCTATAACCAGACCTACAACAGCCCACCAAGAACATAGAAACATTTTAATAAGTTGGTATTAAAAAGGTTACATGTCTGTGTTCCAGGGTTCCTGACTATTAATTTTATGGTTATATTTATCTATAATTCTATTTCCTCTGTTATTATAATTACTTTAACTGGCTTGTTCTTTTCTCTCAAAAGGAAGTAACACTTTCTTATATGTCAGAATTTCTAAATTTTATATTACCAATGCATTTAACATGTATGAAGTACTCATAACTTATAAGACATTACATGTATCAGGTAATTATATTTCCCTTATAAGGCCATAAATTCCTTCCCAAAAGTGACATATTGATTTAAATGATTTAAAACTTCTCATGCCATAGATGTAGTACTGACAGAGTGAAGCATGGAGTTTAAAGTATTGATCCATATGGCAAGTATGGTATTGGCAAGACTTGACTTTGCCATGTTGTATGCCTCATTACCTCAGAGCTGAGAGGTTGAGAGGAAATCCAAAGAAGATTTTTAAAAAATAAAAAGCAAAGAACATTAGAACATCTTATCAAAGGCTTCCATAATGAGATAAAGGAACAATTAAGAAACAACAGTTTTTTTAACGTCAGAAATATATGACATACAAAAAATGACAGCTTTCATTCATAAAGATTATAAATCAATAAGTAAAAAGTGAACACTACAAGGGAATAATTGATAAAAGAAAATGAAGTTATTTATGAGAAATGATTACTATAACCCCTTTAAAATCAAAGAATATATGAATTTAATACATTTAACAAAAATTTAACCTACTTGAAAAAATGTTAAAATTCAGCGGTCATAAAAAATACAAATTAAAGACAAATGAAACATCAGTTTTAGACTGCAGATTGTCAGAGTTTATGAATCACTGTAGATGAGGTGGGAAAGCAGACTGTGTATGCCAGTGATAGGAGTTTAATTTTTATACCTCTTTGGCAGTGATTTAAGAATACTGCATTTCTCAAAAACCACGCAAGTTGGAATTTGTGTTATTCCACCTATTTTACTTCTAGGAGTTTATTCTATGAAACTACAGACGTGCAAAAAAGATGTATATGGGGGCTGGGGATTTAGCTCAGTGGCACCCACTGCACCTGCCTCGAAAGCGCAAGTTCCATCAGTTCCCTGAGTTCCATCCCTGGTACCGGAAAAAAAAAAAAAGATGTATATGACCAAGTGTTCATTGCAGCATTATTCATGATAGTCAAAAGTGGAGATTAAAACCTGAAAAAATAAAATATCTAACAATCAAGTTTTATATAAATCATGGTGTGCCCATTAGTGGACTACAAATGCTGCAGTTAAAGACCTTGTGATCTCAGAATCTACAGGATACCACTTTCTTACAGTGTGTGTATACAAGCATATGTATATTCTTTATAAAGAATATACATGTATCTTTAAAGAAAGAAAAATGCTAATCAAACGTACCTAAATACAGATACCTTTTTTTGATCCCAAGTTATTTTTTCTGCTTGTTTTCTACATTTTTTCCACTGACTGATCACTTCTGTAAGTAGAAAAAAAGATTAAACTTCACCATTCAAACACAAAATATATTTATTTTGAAATAAATTGCTTTCTTCAATTATGTATAAGGGATTGTCAAAATATATAATTTTTAAATTTTTAAAACATTTTATTGCCATTAATCTCCCTCAAAATATTCCCCCCTCACTTTAAAACCACTTATCCCATCATTCTTGCCACTTTCTGAGGCAGTTCTAGAAGTCCTCTTTTGAGTGTCTTTGTGACATGTGATCAGTGACTAATGGCAATGTATCTTTTACTGTAATAAATTATTGAAACTTAAATATTCACTGTATTTTTATCACACTTTATATTTGTTCACTAGGTTTTTTGTTGTATTATACATAAAGCTACGGGTGTTATAGTTCCATCTCTGACATAGATCTAAAAGCCCATTAAAAGGGTTTTGTTCTCTTGAAAGAATTAAAAATTTGATAGAGCTTACTTTAAAATGAAAAGAAAATACACCTGTATGTACGGTATAGGCAGGTGTAGACAAATAATTGAATAGTGAAATTAGTCTTCAAATGCTTGGAATTTAATATATATCTAATAAACATTTTATATATTTTATTCACAAACATAAATCAGAGACTTCTGTTGACCTTTTTTCCCCCAGACAATCATAATTCAGTTTTTTCCAGAGGGCTGCATGAGTCCTAATTCTGATATTTATATTTATTAGTGACATAACCTGTCTAATTCTAATGGACTTATGGTATAGACAACACTTCTAGTCTTATGTTGGCTTTGTGAAAATTAAAAAGGTGCCCCCTCTGAGTGGGCAAATGGCTTGTAGTCCACATTTATTTCCCATGCACCCTTTGGTGAAAGGCACAAACTACAGAAGTATATCGATGACTCTGATAGATCAAAATACAGATTTGAGATTTTTTAAAAATCTAGATCATTTTAGAAGAAGGAACTAAAGCTACAGCAGATTTATTATATTCAAGCACCGATTTCGATTCTACATTTTGGACAGAGGAGACATAAGGAACTATGTGGAGTTATATAGCCTTGTTTTTCTGGAGTTTATTAGATGTACAAAATCATGTATATGCACATTTTTCCAGTAGCTAAGTCTATGTGGAAATATTACCCTTCAGAATAAAAGATCTTGATTATCTCCTACTATTGCTGCTTAGAGTCTCAGAAATACTGTACAATTCTTGCATTGGTCCTCCCCAAGAGCAGGAAGTTCTGTAGTAAACCATAGTTCATGAAGGTGTATCATTAAGGAGCTAAAAATAATGGAGACATTTGCTTCCTACAAATGACTTGCAAATCTGGTTTTGCAAGTTAATTATTGGACAAGACTCAGTCTTCTTGAGTGGCTGTAAACATGTCTATTGAACTGTCTCTAAAGCATCAGAAAGATGAAATGGTTTGAGCAGGTGTTGGGCTGCTGTCATATTATGCTTTGGCAACAGTCCTGGCAACTTATCTTCCATATGACTGTAGTTGTCACTGTAACAACAACCACCTAATTCTACTTTCTTTGCTGGAGCAGTCTCTTCTGGAGTAAAGTTCTCCAGTAATTTCTGTTTTCAAAAATGCCCTAATTTATCAATGAAGGAAAATATGATGTTCCATAAGCAAAATTGTAAGAGAAACCACACACCCTGGACATATATTCTACCTTTGCATTTTTTTCTCATCTTTCACTTTGAATAAATGTATGCCTGTAACTTTTGTTCCAGTATGTAAATTTAGTATCCTATGCATTTTCTTAAGCATATTTCTTGTTTTATGATCCTTGGAGTAATAATTCAGTACGTAGTATATAAAACAAAAAACTTTCATTTGAATTTAGCAGTTCTGTCACCAATTTGACTAAATTTATCCTTCTGTTTCCAGTTCTTATATCTCAAAATGGTGTTGAAAAAATATTTACCCCAACAGTCAAAAATACAGAAATAAAATGTTTTTTTTTTTTAAATCTGAAGCTTCCATCAAAAAAGGATAGCACAGTAGGAAAGTATCATTTGGTGAATTACAATAATTTTCTGTTCAGCAAGACCATTTTAGACTATTTTTCTACCTTCAAAGAGAAAAAGAACTACTCAAAGCTGTTTTTCAAAATACTTGTCTTTAATTATTTTAGAAGTCATCACTTTATATACACTAGAAATTTTATTCAGTGACATTTTAATTACCTTAAATTTTTAGTTATAATTAAATCATAACGTGTACTATTAGCATGACTCAGATATAAGAAACTTAAAATGGCCTCTTTTTCATGGTCAATACTTAAATTGTTATAGCAAAATGTGATAGCTCAGCATTACAGCCAAGCGATACATCTGTCTAAAGGTCTCTGGAAGTGAAGAAGTTGAGCGGCACTAGGAGAGCTAGAGTGAAACTTTATTATGCTGGCAGGCTCAGAGGAGTTTGTACTCCAAAGTCTGAGCCCTAATCAGAAATGGAAATAACCTTACAGAGGGATTTAAGGGGGCGGGGCTCTCCTACCAAGCAAGCATGCTCATTGAGGTGGATGGTGGAGTTAACAGAACATTCTTGAAACCTTAGGTAGAAATATTGTGCAGCACAATTACATTGCTTGAACAGAACATTTTATGGCAAAAACATGAGGGTGAGGGGGCAAAGGTCTGCTCTGTTGTGCATTATTTCCTTATGAAAATATCACAAATAAGTGAGATTATTCTAACAGTAACGCAGCAAAGACACAGAAAATTTCATTTTCAGTAACTTTTCTGTAGTGTTCTCTTCACATATAAATTTAATGATGAGAGTAAAGAAAAGAAAACAAAAACAATCATTTTAAAGATATATTGGCTTCAGGACCTGAAAAGGGATAATTTACTGTTTTGTTTTAGCCAATAGACTTTTTGGTGTCTTATGGATTTGTTTGATGGTTTTCTACTTCCTGGTTAACTTAGGATAATATTTTATATTTTAGAGAACTGTCATAAAAGTCTACTGGGGGAGATAGAGAATTAAACAATCATAATTTAGTGTAGTAAAATAGTGATAAGGTAATGAGAGGGATATCTAAGGTTTGGTTGAGAAATGGGGTTTGCTAAGGGAAATAAGATCTACAGGGAATCTAAGGAAAATAACAAGGTGAGATGGATGCAAAGTGCTCCAGAAGAAGTGAAGGTAAGCTTTAAGACAACGAGGAAGGGAGAAATAGACAGATATGGATTTGGAGGCAGGAAGGAGTGGTTATAGGAAAAGAGGCTCCAGCTGAGCAGGTCCCTTGATCTGATGGGCTCCATGCTGTCAGATGCTCATTCCAAGGGAAAGACTAGGCATTTGTCTCATGCTTCCAATTTTTCTCTATCTTTTCTTCCTCCTGTTCCTATTATGAGTGAACTATTTCTAGTCTTCTTTGTTCTTGGGGGTAGTGGTAAGGGGGAAGATTAACTACATTAATCACTTTGTCTCTGGGACAAAATACCTGACACCACAACTTACAGAATGAGAGCTTTATTTGGCTCAGTTTCCAGTGGGTTCAGTCCATGGTTGGCTGGCTGTAAGGCAGAAGTGGCATGCTGGAGGTTATGGCAGAAGAAAGCTGTTCAACCCATGGCAGCCAGAAAGCAGAGAGTGAAAGGAGGAGCCAGGGAAGGAGTTATACTCCTCAAAGGCACACCCCCAGTGACATATCACTTCCAACAAGGCCCCGCCTCCTAACAGCACATTTAGCTAGGAACTCATCAGTGGACTAATCCACTGATGAATATAGCACATCTATGATTTAATCATCTTCCAAAAGCCCCACCTCTGGTTACATGAGATTTTGGGGGGGCATCCTAGACCCTTGGTTGTGAACCTATGGCACGTGTGCCACAGTGGCCATGCAGAGCCCTCTCTGTGATGACACCATGAGTTGTACAAGTTTTTTTCTAAACTAAACCCTCAGAATTCAGGTTTAATTGCAGTGTTGGCACTTTACCATAAATAAGTGGGTTTTGGGTTGCACTTAGGGGACTTGGACCCTAAAAGATTCTCCATCACTGTTCTAGACCTATACCATAAAAATGGCCATTTAGCCGAGCATGCTTGTATTTAAGAAAGTCTTGAAATTTAGACTTTCCTCAACAATTTTTAATGATATCACACATACAGTCACAGAAACATTCTGAAAATTTTTAAAACCTGAATTTGCATTTCTTCTTTTCTTTCTCTGCCTTACCTCTCATTCTTTTTTCTTAAATGTACCCCCACCAAAAAAAGGAAAGCGCTCCAAGTAAATACTTTAACCAATTTAGAGATGCCAACTGACCCTGGTTAGGTGATCATTGTTAGCAGTGTATAAGACAGATGTATCGTAGTAATATCTTGCTTTCCTAATGTAACTTACTTAGGTTAAAAAGCATATATATATATATATATATATATATATATATATATTCCTATGTATATGTGTCTAATTTTTAAAGAAATGAGAAAATTGTTATCTAAATACTAACCAGGAAACTGGTGATTCTCTTGCTCTGCAAGAATATGTACACAAAATAAAGCTTCATTGTTACTGTTTTGTGCAAAAAAAAAAAAAAAAAATTTTACATGATGAAATTAACCAAATACTGAAGATTAGCCCTGAGGAAAAATTTGTAAAAGCTTTTTTTTTTCCCCCTGGCAGTGGGGATTGAACTCAGGACCTTGCACTTGCACGGCAGGTGCTGGAACCACTGAGCTAAATCCCTGGCCCTTAAAAAGCTTTTAAAGCACTTTTTTTTTTTTTTTTGTACTGGGGATCGAACTCAGGACCTTGTGCTTGCAAGGGAGGCAGCAGCACCACTGAGCTATACCCCGTCCCTGCTTTAAGCACTTTTAATGAAAAACTACCTAAAATGTAGTACATACTTTCTTATATCCTTAAACACAGCAAAAATAAGGTCTCATTGTCCCCATGACTCTAGGCAATCATTATGAATAACAATGATGAAACTTTGTTATAAATGATGTCTGAGAGACTTTAAAATCCAGTTTCTTCTCACACACCATCTGCTGCTCTCAAAATCTTACCTCTTTATTGCCTTATTTCAAAGTGTCCTTTTCTCTTCTCCCTGGTCTGCACCCTCCTCCGTGGTCTAAAAATAAAATATCAGTTTTAGTGTAGGGGATTTTACAGCATTTATTTAGGCTTTAGATTGTTTCTTGTTCTTATTTTCTAGTTGAAGTTGCTGGATAACTGATCCCAGGTAAATGAACTTTTACATATAGATTCCAAAACTTAAGTATACCCATTAGGGTAGATTCCCCTACTATATGTGTTAACCATATATATATATGTATATATATATATATATACTGTATTGATGCTATTTCCCAAATGACCTATGAACCCTGGATTTTATGGTGAAATAAATGAATTTTGACATTCATTTGAATTATGGTAAAGAAGCTACATTATAAAGTGGTCTGCAACATTATCCATTGATTTAGTAAGTTTTGGACATGTATACACATAGGGAGATATTCCAAGTAATGTGATTTTTTTCCTTGTTCTTTTCTATTACTGCTTGATTCTTTTTCAAAAATATGCCTTATTTTACAAAAAACCAAAAGAGACATTCTAAAATAACAAACAAACGAAAAGCCTGACTTATGGCTGTATTTCCAGTAATAAAATATGCTAACAAGTCAAGTACATCATATCTAGCTTAAAGATCCAGAATGAGAAGAAAAAAAAAAGATCCAGAATGAGGTAATGGAAAGAATGCCAGATTCATTTCTTATTCTAGATCTATCATTAATTCATGGCATAACACAATAGTCTTACACATTTGTATATCGATTACCATCTGTCAAGATCTGTTCTAAATTTTATTCATTTAAATCTGGTTATGAACCAGGTAATACTACTCCATTTTACAGTTGAGGAAAATGAGGCCCAGAGATGTACAGATAGTAATAAGTAGCAGAGTCTGGATTCAATCCCAGGCTCCAGAATTCTTGCTTTTAAATATTAGCAATATGCTCTCTTACCTTGGGAAAGTCACTTGAAGAGCTATCAAAGTCACTATCAGAGCCTCTGTTTTCTCTTTTCAAAACAAAGGTATTGGCTCCAAAATGTTATGGAAAGTTTGCTTAGAAACAAATCAAGTGGCGGCGGGGGAGGGGGAGGAGTAAATGATTATATTCTTAGTGATCTTTCTTGCTGACTTCCCCAAGTATTCTCTCTAACCATTGTCTTAACCAGGTGTTAGGATAGCTATAACATTCATGAACCCCTACCAGCAATGCAAAGACTGAAGCACAGGGTAAAAATCATCAGCAGTTGTGCTGTATTATCTTCCTGCGACTGGAGCATTCCTCCAGCTCTGGAAATACTAAATACAAGCTGGTGTTTACAGTGTAAAGGGTGAAGGTTTTATTGATGAAGATAGACTAAATAATTCAGAAATGAAGGGAAAATCTTTTTACACTAAGTAAGAGGGAAGCAAACTCCATGCCTGTAAGAAGAAAAGGGAAGAATGAGTGTGCTAAAAAGTACAGGGAGAAGGCATTCTCTTTCAGTAGCCCTTAGCCATTAACATGTAGATAAAGATGAACTAGGAATATAGTTCAAGGCAAAGTTTAGATTTGTGAACCTTAGAAAGTCAGTGTCAGAATGTTCAGAGAAAACAAGAGTACTGTTTGACATCAGTATTACTTCCCTATTCCTTCCATGACAAAAAACCACATATTTAGTGGCTTAAAACAACACATTTATTCTCTCACAGTTCTAGAGGTCAAGGATCCAACTTGGGTCTCACAGGGCTAAAAATCAAGATGTCATAAGGGCTGTATTTCTTCTGACAGCTCCAAGGGAGAATATGTTTCCTTGCCTCTGCCAGTTTCTAAAGGCCACCTGCATTCCTTGGCTCATGGCTCTTTCCTGCACCTTCAGAATGCCTCAGTTCAGCCTTTGCTTTCTTTGTCACATTTCCTTTTCCTGACTTCAACCCTGTTTCTCTTGGATGCTTGTGATTACATTGAGCTTGCTCAGATAATCCAGCATAATCTCCCTATCCCCAAATTCCTGTTGTCATATAAGGTAACATGTCATTGATTCCAGGGATTAAGACATAGATACCTTTGGTAGGGCAAGTGGCTTGGCTTAATTCAAAAGCTTCTTAAAATCCACAAAATGGAAAAATGACTCCGTTGAAATGAAACTCTTCAAAACTGAAATTTTGAAATAGTGGCAAAGGATGCTGCATTAGCTAAGAAAGGTTAATGCTGCCGTAATAAATAAATACTACATCTCAATGGCTTAATTTATAAAAAAAAGGTATTGACTGCTTATGAAAAACCTGCTCTACAGGGCACCTGTTTCCAAGCAGTGACTCAGAGGTAGCAGTGTGGTTACATCTGTCTGTCATCTTGATACATACACTGAGATTGCCATGTCAAGAAGAAAGCTGGAAGGTTATGCGACAGTTTTTCACTCCCTTCAGTAAAAGTTGACACCAGTCCCACGTTCACATTCCCTTATGTCATATAACCCACCTAATTGAAGGGGGATAAGAAATGCAGTCTTACATGTGCTCAATAATGAAAGAACCAGACATTACATAATTGATACATTACTGTACCTCTCTATTGAGCTGTCTGAGAGCATTTTATCAGCAGGTTCAAAATTCAGATGAGCAGAGATTACTGAAAAATACAAATAGTCAATAAGAGAGAGAGACATGTGGAGGGCGGTCGAACTATGACGGATAGAGACACTACTTGGAGAGAATATGGTCATGTTAACAAATGACAGTCCAGGTAAGCCAAGAACAGGCATTGATAAGTGTCCTTGGAATTTAGGAATAATAGCAAATGTTTCCTGGCTAAGGTGAATTGTAGCCCAGAGTGAAAGAAAACCTACTGATTAGAGCACTAATCCAGTGATAATCTAAGGACTCATACAGAATCAGAGTGCCTGCACATATTGTCTTGATTTGTTACAAATAAAAACCTTATTCTGAAAAGTTTATATTAGTGTGCTTCATGATACTCTTACAAAATTCTAAAGTGAATTGTGAAATAGATTTTGGGTGTGTGAAAGTGATGGTCAGCAGAAGTTGGCCTGAACTCTTCCATAACACTCCTTTCTGTTCATTTTTTGAGCATGTCTGTGTGGGGAAAAATTAAGGAAACACTGTGGTTAAATGTAGATATCACCATGGTATGTGATAGCTTCGCCTTATATTCCTCAGGACTAGAGGAAGAAAGTAGTCCTGATTGACAATACAGTTAGGTGGATTTGTAATGAACAGGGACTAGGAGAAAGACCAGATCATGAAAATTCTTATAAGCTATTTTAGGGGATTTGGACTTTTTTGAATGAAAAATCTGGATTCATCAAGGTCATGAAATGATCAAATTTGCATTCTAGAATTTTTACATTTTCTGCAATGTACACAACAGATTGAAGGAAGCTAGCACTAGAAACAAGCCAAGAGGTAAGAGATGGTGTTGACTCAACTAAGAATTGCCTGGTAGAGATACAGATCTAGGAGTCATGAGCATATAGGTGATATCAGAGCCATAGATGCATATGAAATCACCAGACAGACCAAGAAGAAAGTACTACTCAGGCCCAAATCTTCAGGAACATCAGTGTTTAAGGAGCCCATAGGCTGAAGAAGCCAAGAGGCTGTAGTCAATGGTAGACTGATGTCTGAAAAGCTAAATAGGAAGAGCTTCAAAGAGACAGTGGTCAATAGAGCCAAGTGCTACTGAAATAGCAAGAAAAATAATGTCAAGAGTATGCATAGCATGTCTCCACAAGGAGGCAAGAGAACTTTCCATGAAATGATAGGGCCAAAATCACATTATAATAGGCCAAGATAGGAGGTAGAGGAGAGAAATAGGGCAATATCTGGAAGGGAAAAATGGGCTTAACGGCAAAGTTTTTATGTTGAGATACTAATGCAGAGCCAATGGAGAAGATTGGCAAGAACACATATTTAGTAGGCAAAGGGATTATACTAAGCTGAGACCCAGCCAGTTATTTTCCCAGACCTTTTAACTCAAATATAATAGTACTTTCTTTTTTTTTTTGGTTACGGGGATCAAACTCAGGACCTTGTGCTTGCGAGGCAGGCAGAGGAACCACTGAGCCAAATCCCTGGCCCATAATAGTACTTTTTGAAAACTGCTAAGCTCTGTGGATTCTTACTGGTTACTTTGTGATGAAGCTTGGTGTAGCCCCTTACCCTATGCACAAGCCAGTCAGGACTGTGGCCCTGCTATTTTTTAATCAATTGAAAACAGATAATTAGGTCAAATCAGTTTCTTATCATTTTCTGAGGGATACTATTGTATTTTAAAATATGCTGGCAATTCAGTGTTACACAGGTTTTCTTGGTTACTATTTCTATGAAAACATTTTAAAATGCAATTTACTGCTGTGAACAGCAATAGGGGAAGGCTGTAAAATTTCCACTGTTCTAAATTCTATTCCCCTTGATCTGTCGTGCCTGCACTATAATATTTGCAAGCCATTTATCTTGAAATTTTATGCTGGAGCTTACATTACTAGTAGTCTTATTTGATCACTGGCAATGAGTTCTGATAGGAAAGGTTTATTTTGGCTTACTGTTTCAAAGGATTTAGTCCATGGTAGAGATATGACCATGGCAAAAGGGTGTGGTGGAAGACAGCTGCTCAACCCACAGTAGCCAGGAAGCAGAGGGAAAAGGGAGGAGCTGGAGATAAGAATATGCCCATGCCTCCAGTGACCCACCTGCTAACAGCACATTCAGGTATGAACTCAACAATGGATTAATCCACTAATGAGTATAGTGCCCCCATGATTCAGTCACCTTCCAGAAACCCCAGTTCTGAACACATGAGACTTTTAGGTCTAAACCATAACAGTGACAATGCTTGAACTAGGTTTTACAAGATGAATAGAATTTAACTGGATGAAGAAGGCAAAGATATAAGTTAATGTTTTTTAATTGTCCATATTTTATGTAAAGAAGCAGGGGAGGATGTGACAGAGATGATTTAGAAAAAAATGATAAAAGGTAGAATGCTTTGCTTAAGGGCACCAGTGTCCTCTTAGAATTATGGTCTCTATTCTGTCCTTTGATCCATCATTTACTTTGACCTTAAATCCCTTTTAACACATCCAAACCAGTTTGAACCACCAGTGATACATGCATGATTGTCCCATCAGTTGGCTTGTGCAACACGATTGTGGTTTAGAGCCACCTAGCAGTGAGACATATGAATAATAGCGCTGTCATGAACAAGTTCGTCTTAGTTCATAATACCTCTCTTAAAAAGTGTTCAGTTGCTCAACATTGCCTTCTGATGACATCTAGTATTCAAGACTCTTCACAGTCTGGCTTGAGTATCTTCATGGGCTTAGGGCCTTCTGATCCTCCTCAAAAACAAAAGAGCTCAGGCCAGGATTTAGCTCAGTGGCACTGCGCCTGCCCTGCAAGCACAAGGTCCTGAGTTCGATCCCCGGTACCAAAAAAAAAACCCACAAAGGGCTCCCTGTTTTCTGAGCCCACTTTACATTTCCCCCCTGCACACCTTTGCTAAGGTTGTTCCCTCTGCTTCAAATGCTCTTCCTTTCCTGTCTCTCCCTTCCCTGTCGTATCTTACCTGGTTAACATCCTGCCTGTTCTTAAAAGCTAAAATGTCTGAAATAAATGAGTACATCCATGAATACTAATAAAGTTATTAAAATAATTGTTATTATAATAATTTTAAATTAAGTCATTAAAAATAATTTTGTAGGACTAGTGATTATAATGAAAAGATGAGTTAATATATTTCTAGATAAAACAAAAGGCATATATAACAGTATGTTTAGCTTAAAAACATTTTTTTTAAATGAACTGCAGGGCTGGGGATTTAGCTCAGTGGCTCCGCTGCCTGCTGTACAAGCATAAGGACCTGAGTTCGATCCCCAGTACCAAAAAAAAAAAAAAGAAGAAAGAAAATAAAAATGAACTGCAAAGTAAATGACTCTTAAGTATATTAAACATAATATTAGCAGTCATTATCTCTAGCTAGTTAGATAATGGTTGTTCTTTTTCCTCTTTCACCCTATTCTATAATTTTTTCCTAAGTAAACATCTGGTACTTTTACAGGGAAAAAAACCCAGAATAATAGATGCTACTTTCAACTTTTAAAGCTTTAAAAACTCTACTCTTCCTTCAAGAGACTCAACTTATTCTTTCCTTCACAGATTCTTCTATTCCCCAATCAGAAATAGCCTTATATTCTGCCTGCAACTATCCCATTTTTGCATCCCTCTGATAGCACCTTATCACAGTCTACCTTATATTTTAAGTGTGTGCTACAATTCCAAGTAACCAATCGGTGCTGCGAACAGAGATCATCTGCTTGACTCACCATTGGCATTCATTCATTCAACAAAGTAGAGAGTTCTCCTAACTGAGCTTGGAATTTTATTAAGGAGACAATAAAAAAAATGTAAAAGTTAGCTTTTGGGGATAGGACAATAATTGTCAAGTGCATATATAAATGTACAACCTGTGATACAGTCAGTGCTAGAAGGAATTTTTTTCTGTGAATATAATTTTTCATTGGTATATGTTTGTGGTACATAATAATTACATTTATCTTGGGGAATTGGTATGTATAGATCAGGGTGGGAAATAAAAATGATTAAGATGAGATATGAGTATATACCAGTTCCACTAGACACATTCTATAAACTGTATTGGTAGAATCCTGTTTCCCAAAATGAGTTTCAGGGATTATGGCTGAGATAAACAGGTGCCAAAAGGAAGCACTTTTACTTGGAAACATCTTTCAGTGACATTTGAAGGTCACAATTATGAATGCAGAGTCATGGACTTTGTCTGTGAATAGTCCCCAAGCCTTTGACCTGGCTCTGCACAAAAATAGAAGGTGGCTACAGTAATCTACAAAGCAGATCATCTGCACTGATAACAGTCCATTGACTTGTTTTAATTTACCTGCCTCTTCTGTTTTCCTCCTGATGGTGATTAAAGTGAGAAAAGGACGGAGTGGTTTTTTTTTTTTAATATCAGTTTGAATCTTGTAAGAACATCTGCAGAGAGGAAAGGAAATGAAGCAAAGACATCTTTCTGTGTGAAATCAAATAAATATCTAATAATAAATTGGAATGCCATCCATGCTCACTATTTTCAGAAGTAATACACTAGAATAAGGCAGCCCATATAGATTTCCTGCCCTAAAATTAAAAATTAGCCTGTGGAGCCATACAGATGTCTCTGGGGGATTCAGTTAGATTCCAGGCTCTGTGATACTGTCACGTCTTCAGACCCCATGGGAAGAAACAGCGATGGATCAAATGACAAGAATGAGAGATTCGTGAGCTTCCTGTCCACCAGGAAACCGGTTGAGTGTCAAATGCAGAACTTCCACTGTCCCTTTTCATTCCACTCCTATTTTAGGATCCGAATAAGTTTCCTTAAAGGAATATTATGTACCTAATGCCAAATGCTTTTGTAAATGTTTCAAAAGAAGAAAAGTCCTGTTCTGGAAGTGTTTGTTATAACTTGGCCAGGCAAATACTAGCTCATAGTGTAAAATTTCTTCGCTACTTCAGGTATTCATACCTAGAGCCATTAAATTTTGGTTCTCTATGCTAAATAAATCAGGTCATTAAAATCCTGATTGAAGCTACCTTCTTTTCTATTGCCTTTAATTTTATTTTTTCTAACTTAAAAATGCCAAAAGAGACACAGTTTGGCAGCCCTTGACCAACATCCCATGCACTTCCCTAAGCCTTTTTTTATACACAGAATGTCAACTGTCTGAGTCATAGAGAAAGAGAATCCTTTGAGACCAGATCAGTTGTGTAATTTTATGAAAATACACTAAGAATTTTTCTATGTGAAGTCTGAATTTTAAGAAAAAATAGATGGCTAGTACCCAGACTTTCTCTTCGGAATTTGATAGGCTGGGTGATGCTGCCTGTGGAAGTTAAGGTCGGAACCACACCTTGCTGTGTTAGTTTATTCTTTGCAAATCTAAGCACAATGACCTTTTTCAAATTCTATCTGTTCAAGGTGCACTAAAGGCTTTGGGTATTTGTCATACATTAACACCTGTACAGAGATCAAGGACAAAGTAAATATGTTAGATTAAAAATAGGAAAAACAGGAGCAAGTGCTTAATGTAAAGTATGACACTGAATGTTCTCCTTCCAACTCCATTGTTTATAAAAGGTTCATTATACCTGTTAACTTTTTAAACAGTTTCTATAGGATGCTTTTATAATTAAAAATATTGAGGCTAGGCCTGGGGATTTAGCTCAGTGGTTCCACTGCTTGCCTTGCAAGCTCAAGGTCCCGAGTTCGATCCCCAGTACCAAAAAAAGAAATGTTGAGGCTATAAAAAATCCTATTTTAAGATACTAAATTTTTTAGTGATCTAAAATATGTGGTTTTTCAAGAATGATTTACTCTCATTTTTGTATTGTCAATATTTTTAAAAAGGAAATAACAGAATCTAAAATAATGAGTTATAACATTTAGTAGTTTAACTCAATCTTTATGTCAGTAATAAGAGTTCTAGATTTTAGTTTCTTTTGTAGGAATTTGTCATTATAGTCCCTTAAAGGAAAATAGAAATAGTCATGCCATTATTTTATTTGGATATTAATACAAACACCACCATTTTTCCATGGGATACTGTCATTAAAGTACAAAATACAAAATAGTTGAAAAAAAAAAAAAAAAGTTAAAAGAAAAAGTCTTAGTGCCACTTTGACCAGTTAGTTGAGCCTCACACTCCCCTCCAAGTCCATCTTCTCCTGTCACATACTGGGCACAAAGGATGCTGGTTTTATGGAAATGACTAAACAGAAACCCTACCAAAGTAAGAAAAATGGTAGAAAACTTATCCTCAGAAGCATTTTAATATAATAAAGAGAAGCAGTATCTTAGTACATTTGTTTGGTTTAATTTAAATAAATTATTTGACTATATGGTCTCTAATTTTTACAATCCCATATAAAAAAGTCCATAGTAGCATGCTATGCCAAGGTCTTCACAGTAATACACCATTAAGTTTAGAATAATAAAATATGTAAGAATTTTAAGATACCTTACATATATGAAATGACCTTAATTGCAGTATTGTTTTAATAAAATGCACCAAGTTTTATGGTGCACTTTGAGTTTTACCAAATGAGTTCAGTCATGTGCCCAGCACTGTATTTTGATCACCCTACAAAGTTACTATCAGCTGCCTTGCAATCCTCCTGTCCTACCCCTGGCCCCAAGAAGCCACTAATATGCTGCCTCTATAGTTTAGCCTTTTCTAATATTTCATTTGAACAGAGTCATATAGTATAGAATCTGTTGTTTTAGCTTTTTTTTTTTACTTGCCATAATGCTTTTACTAGCCATCCATACTGTTTCATACAGTAATAGCTTATGCCTTTTTTATTTCTGGGTAGTATTCCATTGTATGGATATACTATAGTTTGTTTTCCATGCACCAGTTGATGAACATGTCGGTTATTTTCTAACTTAGGTATATTATGATTAAGGTTGCTTTGAATAGTCATATAAGTCTTGTGTGAATATATTTTATTTTGGGGGCAAATGTGTAGAACAGTGACGGCAAACCTGTGGCATGCATGTTGTGTTTTTCTTTTAAGACAAAAAATGTTAGTGTATGTGTTATTTTTTCTAAACTAAAAACCTCAGTATTCAGATCTAGTTGCAGTGTTGGCACTTTGTGATAAATAGATGGGTTTGAGGTTGCAGTTTGGGCACTTGTCTCTAAAAGGTTCACCATCACTGGTCTAGAAGTTGAATGGCTGGAAAAATTTGTTTCACTTTATAAGAAACTGCCATGCTGTTTTTCAAAGTGGCTGCTCCATTTTGCATGCCCACCATGTGAGTGCAGCAATTTCTCCATGTCCTTACCAACCCTGGCCTTTGGCAGCCTTTTGATTTTTAGTTCTTTTAGTGAGAATGAAGTGATATCTCATTGAAATTTAAATTTTTTTGATATTCTTCTTTGAATACAAAATTTCTTAAACTTCTATGATAGTTGGACATTTATGATAAAAAATATATAACCATAGTAAGTCAGTCATGTAATTGTATAAGTACAATTGTCTGTCAGTGTCTGGGGGATTGGTTCCAGGACCCCCAAGGATCCCAGATTCTGCCAATGCTCAAGTCCCTTATGTAAAATGGCATAGTGTTTACATATAGCCTATAAGTATCCTGCCATATACTTTTCATTTGTAGACTACTTATAATACCTAGCACAATGTAAATTCTGTGTGAATAATTTTTATACTGTGTTGTGTAGAGAGTAACGACAAAGGAGAAAAAGTCCATACATTTGTAGAAAGACATAGCTCCTTTTCAGATAGTTTTGACTAGTGTTTGGTTGAATCCACAGATATGGAATCCATGGATATGAAGGGCTAACTGTATTTGAAAACCAATAAGCTTAAATTTAAGGTTCATATTTAGAATCTTATAATTTAATTCTTTGAATGTGTTTTGTTTCATTACCTCCTACAGCTTGAATTCTAGGGACATCCCTTTTACATTTCTTTTTCAGTCCTTTGCATGTTTGCCTCATTTTAAAATTTTAGCCCTGTGATAGCATGGGACCATTATTTAATTAATTGTCATGAATACTCTGAAAATAAAAGACTAACGATTATTAATCATATCAATTGAAGGGACCCCTCTAAACTTTTGTTGGTTTGTAATCTCCAGTTTCCTTTTTCTTTTGGTAAGTTTCACAGAAGAATTTACAAAGGATTCCCCCTCCAGCTCCGGGGTAAGTCTGGGCTCTCCTTCTTGAGATCCCTCTTTCTCATCTTAAAAAAACAGGCTGGGGCCGGGGATTTAGCTCAGTGGTGCCGCTGCCTGCCTCGAAAATGCAAGGTCCTGAGTTTGATTTGTTCTGTGAAAGTTGTATATAGGGTTCTCCACACATCCTCCATGAACTGGAACCTTTAGTAGGAGGAAGGCTAACTTCTCTTGATCTACCAAGATTTTTCTCAGATGGGTGGAATTATTTGAAGCCTGGCATATTAGCATTCAGTCCTTGAAGTTTGTCTAATAGTTGAAATTTAAATTTTTATTTTATTTTCCTAATGATGTTACGCCCCTTTTCATGTGCTTATTTTCCATTTATCTTTTCTTTTGTGAAGTGCTGCTCTTATTTTGTCCAATTTTTGTTAAATTTTTTGTTACCTTGTTATTAAGTCATAATCACTTGCTATGCTTTTGGATACAGTTCCTTTATCAGATAGATATTTTGCAAATATGCTTTCAGTGTACAGCCTGTTTTTTGTTTTGTTTTGTTTTGTTTGGTACCAAGGATTGAATTTGGGTCCTTGTGCTTGGGAGGCAGGCGGTGGAAGCACTGAGCTAAATCCCCGCCCCCAGCCTGTTTAAGATGAGAAATTTCAAAAGGATGAAATTTAATTTATCCATCCTTTAGTAGATTATGCTTTTGGTGGCATAGATAAGAACTCCTTTGTAACTAAGATCACAAAGATTTTCTCCTATGTAATTCTAAAAGTTTTATAATTTTAGCTCATTCTTTAGATCTGAGTCCTATACAGTGCCTGCCTATAGTCTTTGCTGATTTGTGATCCTTTCTGACTTTTCCTACCTTTTTGTTCTTTGTTTGTCTGCCTTATTTGTGGCTTTGCACGTCTTCTATTAGCTTTTCCGGGACTCCCACTTCTAATCCTAGCCCATCTCTTACTGGGGTCAAAATACATGGGAAGGTCCCTTTTATTTGTCTTCTTTTTCCCTTTCCGTTTCTTTTGTAGGATTTCTAAGAACATTTCCTTCTAGGTCAAATATATTCCTTTCCTATGCCTTTTTCTAGAAAAATGCCCCAGGGCGGGGGGTGCTGGCAGAAATATGTGAAAGTTCAAAAATGCATAGGTCTTGAAAACCAAACATTTAAATTCAGCTGGAGCTTTGTCCAAATCTTCAGAAGATTTCATTATATTAATTTGATGTTATTAAATAGAAGCCTATATTAATAGCACTAGAAGAGTGATTTCATCAGTCTTTTATGGAAAAACAAGATTAAGAGAATTTTTTTTCCTAGGTCATGACAAACATGCTTTTCATAACTAGGTAATTTCTTAGCAAGACTCTACTTAACCAGGAGGCATTTCTGGTCATCCTTCCTCTTCACTGTGCATCCTTTCACTTCTTTTGTGCACCATCATGCCCTTTTTTGACCTTTTCTATTCTCTAAGACTGCTTTTTACTTCCACAGTGTAAACCCCTAGGGACAGGAATATGGGCATTTTCTAAATTGATGCAGTTCTTGCTACATACTGTATTATGTGCCCAGAAAATGTTTCCTGAACCAACAGTCTTACCCTTTCTTTAACATTTCCAGAGGAAGGTCTGTCATCTTCCTATATGCTGAAAACCCAAAAATGCCTGTGGCCAAGAAATGGGCTATCTAATCTGCTATATAGTGTAGACTAACTTTCTTCACAATTGTCTTATTTTTCTTAATTATCCACTTAGTTCAGGCTGCTAAAACAAGGTACAGTACCATTGGCTTGGGTGATTTATCAGCAATAGGAATTGATTTCTTAGTTTTCAAAGCTGGGAAGTCCAAGATCAAGGTTCTAGTAGATCTCCTAACTAGAGCAGGCTGCTTTTTGATTTGCAGATGGCCATCCTTTTATTGTATCTCACATGGGAGAGAGAAAGCACACTCTCCTGCCTCTTTATCAAGGCACTGATTTCACTCATGGAGGTGCCACTCTCATGAGCTAATTACTTTGCAAAGGCTCTCATCCTAATACCGTCCTCTTGGGAAGTTAGGATATCAACAATTAAATACAGGCAGAAGACAAAAATTCAATCCGTTCCCATCATAATTTTATTATTACCTAAAATATTTAATTATCCACTGACACCCACTTGAACACTACTGTCATTTTACTAAACCCAATATTTGCTTTTGACTTTTTAGTAAATGGTGATCCTTTCTTTGAGTTTGGGCTTTTTCTCTCTGCCACATATCTTGAAGAACAAGGAGCCTTTTCCTTTTCATGGAGAGAACCATTACTGATCATCCTGAACCATTACTAGTTCATCATGAGTGGAATTCTTTATCTTTGTTGGGAAGAACTTAGATAAGATGAAATTTAGAGAAAACTATTTTGGTTATTGTTCTAAAAGTAAGCATTTGTTCTTTCGCTACTATTAGAATACTTTTGGTACATACAGTTGTATTTTAAAATATTAAACATTCATTTAAAATAATTACTGCTGCTTAGTATATTTTTTATAATCTGATATAAATTATGATCAAAATATAAGGAAAATCTTTGTAGGCTACTTTTGTTCCTGATGTGGTTTTAGACAAGGATTTCATGGCAATTTGATGAGATTTTTGTATATATCATATAACTAATATAATGGACTACATAAAATTCAGAAGATAAAGCCAGTTCCTTATTTGCATAGTAGTTTTGCTTGTTGTTTTATTAATAAAATCAGTCACCAAAATACCTAAACTGTATAAAACCTAAGCTAGTCAAGTTTTTAAAAAAATAGTTCTGAGATAATAGTTAGACTAGTAGATGGCTTACCCATTCTTAAAGATACATTTGCTCTCAATAACCCATTCCTAGAGGCCCTCATCAGTCTTGTTTCAAATAAGCTGAGCAGTGAAGCAGACAGAACTTCTACTGAAAATGACATCATTGCCTATTTAATAATCAGACCACATACTGGTATAGTGTGATTCCATAATTACTCTGATTGTTTCCACATGGATCGAATTTGAATGACCCTCTCTTCCACTAGCCATTCTGTTACTAAAATATTCAGAAGTGGCCTCCATTTACCTTTATTAGCAGGAGTTAAGTTACTCTTTGCTTAGAAGGCAGGCCTTCTGGTCAGTGATGTTTGTTTCTAATGCTGCCTCATTCCATATGTGCTGATATTGCTGACATTCCATCTTAGTCATTGCTCCCAAATCAGTCATGTATTGATATTGAATTGTGCTCCCTTTGTCCTTGGCCTCAACTCACATGTCCAGATTACCTGTTGTTTTAGTATTTGCTGCATTTGCTACTTAGTGTCATTAACATACATCTTTGAAGTGAGTTTTGCTTTTTAAAAAATACATTATTTTACTCTAATGATGCTACTGTTCTTCAAATTCTGCTTTCTGATAGCAGTATTGTTACACCTGCAGTTTGTTCACATAGGCATCTTGCACCACTGAGTGGAGTCTGCCTCCACTGCTGAGCGCTGCTGCTGAGTACTATTAAGCAGCTGCCACCTTATTCCCTTGTAACTTTAGAGATCACTAAAATTGCCAGAATTCTTGGGAAACTGTTAGGCTTTATATGCTTTATACAAATTATTTTGTCCACCTTGACAGTTTTTGATATTTTTATGTAACTGTGGTCTAGAAGTTGGCAAAAGCTTTCATTAAGAGTCCAAAAGGATACATATGTATTCAAAACAAATATTTATTCAGATAATCCTTCATGAATTCAATATGCAGATTTTGTATGGATTACATCAAATAGTCACAGAATGAATAATCATAGAAGGACATTTGGTAAACATTTTACATAAATATTGTTTGAAAACTTTTCTGTAGAACTCAAAGAGAAAAATAGCTAATGTATTTGAAATCAACTCTTAATACCAGAAAATAAAGTCTCCCCAAACATAATGGAGAATTAAAGTAGGATGAAGGCAAGCTTTTCTGACTATGGAAAGAAAATATATAGACAGAAAAGAAATTGAATTTCAGTTCTTTGTTTCAAGATAAAAATGAATTATTATAAAATAGGTCTGTATTCATAACTTAGAGTCTCCTGTTTGAGTTTCAAACTCAAGGGAAATTTATTATGAAGTCACCTGAGATATCACTTTATAAACATAGAAAACAACATTAGAAATTGAAATACAAATAATGAAAATTTCATTTTGAAAGAATGTAAATGGGAGTCAAGAAAAGGGAAACACATGAAAGAAAATCATTATTTCTCTTGAATTCCTATAAATACTGAAACGTGCCTTCCATTAACAGGATACAGGTCCCACAATAATTATGATCAGACATTTCCCCTCTATACAGTAGGGACCAAACTGTCCTAAAGACACTTTCTGTGATAGTAAGCCAGATGAAGCCGTCTTCCCACCTACCCCTTAGGAGTATGGCCTAGCAGTCTATATCCATCACCAAACCAGAAGTAACATGCACACTGGCCGTATAGCCAATGGTTGGATTGGGAAGCAGGACACTTGGAAGACATGTCCTATTGACCCTTTCAGCAAACTGTAGAGTCTGTCGTACAAAGAATCTTACAGTGAATTAAACACGGCATGATCTACAGATCATTCCTTGTCTAAATCTAGGTGCATTCCACCATAATTGAAGTGCATTTGTTCATTAGTAGCTGAACATTTTGCAGACTATAAAAATGTACATGATCTTAAGGCTCATTATGGCACCTTGTGCATCACAGATCACAGTTATTCTGTGCCTTTTATGTCTTACTTTAGGCCCCATTGTGACTATGTATATCACCTTGTGAAGGTAAAAGCCAGAACAAATGGTTATGGAGGAATCATTTCTTTCTACAGAATGAAAAATAGAATAGAAAAAATAATACATATTATAGTCTTCTCAATATGTTCTGTATTCTATAGTGTAAGCACTGAGTCAAGAGCTCTATTTCATTAAATTTAAGTGGAAAAGAAAAGTCTCAGGAACAAAACAGCAGACATCTATCTAGTTAGGAATTGAAAAGTATAAGTAGTCAAGGTAAAATGAACAGTCTATCAAAGACACCAAGAGCATACTTAGCACTGCGGAAAACTAAAAGAACATGGGCTTTTGAAGCAAGACAGTCTTGTGATCTTGGACAAGTTAATTTAATTTTTGAGCCTCAGTTTACCTATATAATAGAAATATCCACACTCCCAAATGATGGTTTGGATTAGGAATGATAAAGTTCTTGGTACTATGCTCAACACAGAATAGGTGCTCAACAAATGGTTACTGTCATTCTTATGGAACTGTGCATCACAGATTGGTTATAGCCCACAATTATTCCATCAAGGCAAGCTAGAGGATTGTTGCATTGTGAGTTTGAGTCTTGGGTGAATGGAATTGTTTGCCACGTGGAGTAGCACTCTTGTATTTAACACTGTCAATGTGGCTTGCATTCATTATCTGCTGACACTACTGCAGTAGCAACATAGAAAACTCATCAGGACTCTACCACTACTATACTACTACTATGTGGCTAGATTCATCCAGCAGTTATAAGAGGACAGTGCCTTTAACATAGAGCATAGAAAATGTCAGAGTTAAAAGAACCATATGCTGCTACCATGGACCCGTTTCCTCCAAATTATCTCAAGTGTTCCAAGTGTTCATGAAGCACACTGTGAGACAGAATACTGTCTTCCATAACTCTCTGTGCAGTACTATTTATCTGTTGTGATTACTGGATTACAATTCATTTTGAAACATTATTGAATTCTTGGTAGCTTTTTGTCATGTATTTTTGCTGTTAACCGTTATAAAATCTATAGCTTTTACATCAGGGTGGATGTAATCCAAAGAAGTGATGCATTTTTTGATATTATATGGCAGTCCTCTTGCTCAGATAAGTCAAGGACTAGAGTTCTCATTTCCAAGGTGCAGGAGAATGTTCTTAATATGTAAGTTTATACAGCTTATTAAGGGAAACACTGCATGAGAACTCCAGCCTCTAAGTCCCTAGTCCAGAACTCCCCACAGGAGAGACGTCTGCATCACTGGTTCTGGAAAAATAAATTATGCAGTGTATTGAATGTATAGATTAGTATACATGCAGTTGAGTATTGGCAGAGAATGGGTTATACGAAATCATTTAAAAGAGTGCATAGCACATATAAAGCCCTCAATAAATGACAGCTGCAAATCATGACGGCTGTTCAGTTAGGAGTGTTTTTGTCACCTTTTTTTAGTCTGATTCTCAGAGTAATTTACTGCATCCAGGAGTAACATTGTAAGTTGTACTGTTTTGGGGGATTTTTTATATCCTTTTATTGGTACATTTTAGGTATACAATATAATGACATTCATCATTGGAGATATGCACCTTTATATACTCTCTTGGTTCTTATTTTTCCCCCTTCCCCCGCCCTCCCTTCAACCCCTCCATCCCTCCCTGTTTATTACTCAGGCATGTAGCTTGTTTTCACTTATACTCCCAGAATGGGAGTGGGTGGGTATTTTCTAAATCTGCCTTCCAAGGAGTCTTTTAGGAATAGAGGCTTTGCTGTGAGGACTAAGGCCAGCAGTGGAGGTCTTCACAGTGCATTTTATTATGACCTCACACGGCTGCTGGCCTTTGATGCATGTGCTTAAAACCAAGCTGTGTTATTGAATTATGCTTTGAAATTTAGTATAGTTCTGTGAACTAAAGATATTCAAACATTTACTTTCCATCAGTGTTTTTTAATCCCTCTAGTTCCTGTAGACGAGACTCTGTTTATTAAGAGGTTTAACAGTAGATTGATATTTACTTAAAATTTGTACCCAGAGGTAGTCTCTAGAGAGTTGGTGTTTCATTGGATAGTATAGCCTACAGCAGACAGAAAGTAGGAACACTAAGAGTTTTATCTGACTATCCAAATAGAGAGCACCCATTCTGTAAAACTTTATAAACCAGATCAACTACAGTAAATACAAAGAAAGGTAGGTACCTTTGGGTTTTTGAAGTAAATTTAGGACTAAAATGTTATCATCATGTGTTTGTTTTTGAGTATTTTTCAGTATCTGAATTTAGCTTGAGCTTCCTTTCTTTAGGTAACTAGAAATATGATTTCTAAGCTAAAGGAAAGAGCATGTGGAGTTTGCACTTATACACACCCAGCTAGAATTCTCTTGTAGGGAATTCGCTCAAGGAAAAGATATGAAAGAACCAAACGTAAGTAGTAAGCATTTCCGTATGTGCTGAGCATGAGCATTTTACATAAAGCTGGACCACTGAGAGTATCTTCTCAGTCAGCCAGCTGTGTCAAGCAAGGACTTGGGTGCCCCTGCTGCCAGGCAGGAGCCTCACTGAAGAATCACCAAAAAAGCCTCTGTTCTCCAGAGGGTACAGTCCAGTGAAAAACCCGCCCTGCTAGCGAGAAGAGGGTAATCTGGTGTAAATCACCAGGCTAGCTCAGTACAGCCTTTTTAGAAGCTACCTACCAAATGCCCTATCATGCCTGGGCAGGGCATGGCACCCAGTGCCCACACCGACTTTTCCATAGGAGCTTAGATCATGCTGTACCCAGGCCTGCTCTCCTCAGCTTCCCTGTACTCTTCAGTCTCCTTTTTCCTCCTTTTTCCCTCACTGTCAAAACAAATCTGCTATCATCCCATTCCCTTAAGCTTTATGCTGTCTGATCAATTTATCTGTTCAAATAATTGATGCCAAAATGAAAGTGGTAATGGGTGACCCCCTTTCACACTTGCATTTTAGCAGTGGCTTTAAGTAAATGAAGAGATACAAATACTGAGTATTACAGGGATCCTTGCAGGCAGCTGGAGAGATCTTTCAGGAACATGTCCTTTGGCTCTCACCATAGGTACCGATAGGGCATTGAACCAGTCCTGAGCAACAAAAGCACAAATTATGCTCTAACCTCATTCCATACCTGTTCAGGTACTGCATTCAGACAGGCAACACTTTTGTTTCCATCCTTCTTAGAAATTTGTAACATTAGAAAATGTTTCAAAGAAAGAGAATAGGTACACTTTATTAATGGGATTAATCTTCAGTTTTGCAGCTCTGGCTTCCTTTGAGGCTTCTTTTAGAAATAAATGCCTCATTACCAATGGGCACAGAACTTAGGAGTGAGGCACGAGGGGAAGAAAGGCAATGAGGAACAGTATGGCAAATGGAAAATTGAGAGTGAAAACAGTGAAATTTGGGTGTGCTGAAAATGAAAAATGTAGGGAGATTTTCATATTTATTTGTATTTTATTTAGAGGAAGGACAAGGTAAATTAGAAGTGGAAATAACAACATCTGATTTGCAGACGAATCTGGCTATTTTGGCCAGTCTCTGATCTCATCATTTTCAGCTAAATAAGGGCTTTGGTATGATCTGTTAAAAAAAATAAAGTGAGCCCAAAGTGTCACCTCTATTGCCAAAGACACGCCACCTTCCCCCACCTAGTTTGTTCTGAGAGTTCAGTTTTATTTCTATTATTGTGTACAAAGTGATCTTACTGTCCTTCCATCACAACACCCACTTACTGCTGAAAACAATAGCCAACATTTGTGCTCTTCAGAAAACAGATTTTCATATACTTATTACGAGGTTTGTGTTTCTTTTTTGGTGGGGAAGGAACTTGACCTGTCACTTGTCTCTTAAAGACAGTATCAGCTTATCTCATTGTTTAAAATTTAAAAGTTGTAGCCATTGGCAGTGGATTAAGTGGTGTGTGATTTGATTATATTCCAAAAAAGAATTGCTAGAAAGACTAAAAAGTGTTCTAGAAGGTGACTTAAGTTGCAGACTCTAGGGGGGCTGGGCTACTAGACTTCAATCCCCCCCGCCCCCCATTTACTGGCTGTGTGACCTTCGACAAGTCACTTAACTCCCTGTGGCTCAGTTTCTTCATCTACAGAAATAGAAGTCATATTTATGGTAATTTCTTTGTAATTTAATATACATGAAAAGTGCTTCAAATAGTACCTGACACATAGTATATACTATGTAAGTTTTAGAACTAAGTTAAATGGCTTTTACCTTCATATAGATACATAACTGTCTTATAGTTTATTCTAATTAGAAGGGGGGAAAGGCAGTAATTTTCCAACACATTGTTTCTGAGGCTAAAATTCAGGTTTTGCTGTGATAAATGTGAAGTTTTAGTCTGTGGCTAACATTTATTGAAGATTGTTTCTCATTTACTATGCTAAACCATTTATAGATTTTTATTTTTACAACAACCTACTGTGATTGGTACTATCATCCCCATTTTACAAATGAGAACACAGAGGCCAAGACTAAGTTGATTTCTAAAAGTTCTAAAGCTAGTAAATGATGTAATGATTTAAAATTGATGTCTATTTTATAATGTACCCCAAAATATGCTTGGGACACTATCTAAATATAGATCTTGTGGGCTGGGGCTGTGGATCAGTGGTAGAGAGCTTGTCTAATGTGTGAGCCCAACCTCAACAGAGAGAGACAAGGAAGGAGAGATATTGTGGAGTAATAATTCTCTTTTTATCAGAATGTAGAGGAATGAAGTATGCTTCATTTTTTTTCTCTACTCCCTGGTCTATTGTTTTGTTTTCATTAATTTTATTGGTACATTTTAGGTATACAATATGCTGACATTCATTATTGGGAATTTGTACCTCTTTACATAATATATCTTGGTTCTTATTTTTTTCACACATTCCCCTGCCCTCCCTTCAACCCCTCCACCCCTCCCTATTTATAAAGACTTTGTATTCATTTTTCCTTTTCTCATATTTATTCCTTTCCCCTATCCCTCTCACTTCCCCTTCCCCTTTGGACCTTTTTTTCCTATTTTACATTATCTATTATACATTTTGATCCTCATTTACACTTTCAGTTTCTCATACCCTGGTCTATTGGTTTGGTACCATGATTTAGTCAGAATGAGGAATCTCTGGAGCTTTACAGAGGTTTTCTTCTCCTAAGTACTAGTAATACAAAGTGTTATCCAAACCCAGTGGAATAGTTTTTATACCTGCCCCCCAAATGTGGCAAATATTCCTCTACCTTTTTTTGTAATGGATAAATCCTGACTGTAAATTCATGACTACAGGTAGAAAATGATACTTGAGACAAAACAACATTGCAAAAGAGAACATGGCCCAACCTCACTCCTGGTTTACTGTAGAATTTGCCTTGAGAATGAACTCCACCATAGAACAAGATGCACACTGTTGTGCTTTCCAGATAGCAAAGAAAACTGAAGCCTTATTAGCCTGCCTTATTTTATGTGTGACTTTATTAGACACCTCTTTTACACCCTCAGAAATTTGACTTTGACTCTTCAAATAAGATTACTCAGCAGACATGAGTGGAGCATTTCTTATCTTTTAGCAGTAAGCACCATCTGTGGTTGTATCTCTCTGCATGTGGTGTGAGATACAGCTATCTGTGATACCTCCTGTGAATGACAGCAGCCGATGATGTGATTTCTCATCTCTGCATCAGTGAGTAACCACAGGCTTATGCTGGCTTGTTCTCTAGCAGTTCCATGTGTGAAGAGGAAGAGAGCACCAGGGGGTCTCCTAGACTGGCTCAGGGCTAGACAGTAGCAGGCATAATAAAGAGGACCATGGTGGGGGGATGTGTATGTCTGCCTTATCTCCCAAATTGGATTGTCATCTTCTCAGCCCACAGGCCATATCTTTTCTTCTTTCACCTTTAATAATAGCTAAACAGTAAGTAAGCAGCACATGCATATTCCCTGAAGGCTTAATGTTTTCATTCAAAGATTATGCCAAAAAGATACTATTTCCATTAATACAGCTTCAAAAAGTAGCATGTTCTGTAAATATTATTAAATTTTTTTCATATTGAATTGAAGGTACCTCTTAGTTTTAAATTGGCCCCTTGTGCAACTGTACTCATCTCAGAAGACAAACCTCCAAGTGATACAGGGAAGGTGGCTATCAGAAAGAAGTATATGTAGTTGTACATGTATATTGTTTCAAGGGAAGAACAATAAAATCCTATAAATTACTAAAATGCCACAGTAAAAACTCATTGTAATCAAGAATGGATGACATTTGGCACACAAACTGGGATTGGGATTGACATGCTGTGGTGCCATTGTATAACTGTCAGACATCATTGATGTTGCCTGCACACCTGTGGGTCTAATTCTGGATCCTCTCCCTATTTTGTTCAGTTGAGCCATATAACTTTTTGCCAGTATCAGTCAAACAGTGTTGATAACTGTAGCTTTATAGTAAGATTTTAAATCAGGTCAGGTAAGTCCTTCAAATTTGTACATATTTCTTAAAATTATTAAAAATCTTTGCATTTCCATATGCATTTTAGAATCAGCTTGTCTAGTTCCATAAAAATATCTGCTAGAATTTTGGTTGGGAATGCATTAAAGATATAAATTTGGAAGGGATGGCCATTTTAATGATACTGAGTTTTCCACTTCATGAATATGGAATATCTTTCCATGTATTTAGATATGTATATGATTTTTTTTCCTCAGTCAAGTTTTATAGTGTGTCTTTTGTTACTTATTTTGGGGCATTTGTTTTATTGGCACTGTTGTAAATGGAATTTATTTTCTAAACTAGCATACAAGAATACTTTTGTATATTAACCTTTTATTCTTGCAACTTTGCTAAATATGTTTATTAGTTCCAATTCTTGTTATGCAGGTTCTCAAAAGATTTCTATGTAAAACAAAACTTGTATCTCCAGTATAGTTTTAGCTGTTGGCCTTTTCTTTTTCATCTTATTTTAAAGAAGAAATCACCATAACAAATATCCTTTTGAATAGAAATGGTGAAAGCAGGCATCTTTGCCTTGATCTCAGGGGAAAGTAGCTTAGTTCTTTTCCATTGAGAATGTTGGTGAATCAGTTTTTTTGTACATGCCCTTTGTCAGGTTGAGGAAGTTCTTTAATATTTTGCTTGGAGCTTTGTGATAAATGAGCATTGAATTTAATCCATTGCATTTCCTGCATCACTTGGAATGATCATTGTCCCCTGTATGTCCTATTAATCTAGTAAATAACATTACTTTGTAAAATGTTAAACCAGTCTTGCTTTACAAGGATAAACCCTGCTTGGTCATTGATATATTACCATTTTTACAGTACATTGGATTCGATTCACTAATACTTTGTGAGTATTAGTCTGGCTCTGTCTTCATGTGAGATTTTTCTGTAAGGTCTTGTCAGGTTTTATGTTAGAGTTCTGCTGGCCTCAAAATGAGTTTAGGTAGTGAACCTATTTTAAGAACATTTGCATAATATTCTTATTTCTTCCATGAATTTGATAGGACTAAAGAAGCCATTTACTTTTGGGAAAGGTTTTGTAGTAGATATAAAACTGTTTAGATTTTTTCTTCCTTTGTCAATTTTGATGCTATATTTTTGAGAAAAGTATCCATTTCATCTAAATGACCAAATCTGTTCGATAAAATGTTTTCTATTAACTTATCCTTCCAGTACCTGTAGAATTAGTAGTAATAACCCCCCCTTCATTCTTGATATTGGTTTTTTAGTGTTATATTTTCTTCTTTTCTGCTGTGTCACCTTGCCTCATTTCGTGAACAGTTGTTCTGAAGATTGCAGTATACATACTTAGGCTTTAATCGAGTTAGTGTTGTATTACTTTATGTAAAACGTAGAAAATTTACAACTAGATAATGCTATGATACTTGCTGTAAATAGTCATATTTTAAAGAACTTAGGAGGAAAAAATTGTTTATATTTTACCATCCTTGTGAGCCTGTCCAGTGAATTTTTAATTTCAGATTTTTTTTTTTTTTTTTTTTTGGTGCCGGGGATTGAACTTGGGATCTTGTGCTTGAGGCAGGTGGCAGAATCACTGAGCTAAATCCCCGGCCCTAATTTCAGATATTTTAAGTTCTAAGTTTTTTATGGTTCTAAATCTCTGCTGAGAACTTCTGCTTTTCTATTCATTTCAAGTGTGTTTTTATTTATAGACTGTAGTTATAATGGCTGCCTAAAAGTATTTCTTATAGTTCTGATTATCTTAATTATCTGATTTTCATGAGTTAAGCATTAGTTGATTGCATTTTCCGTTCACCTTTAGAATTGGTCATATTTTTGCTTTCTATGGTTTGTTTTGGGGGTGGCGGTGGAGATTTGCCTCGTGACCTTGAGCATGCTAAGCACAGGCTATCAATAAGCAATAACCCTAGCCACATTTTCCTTATCCTTTTTTAATTTTGAATTGTGCCCTTGATGCTATATTGTGAATGCTATATTGCACAGGCTCTAAGTCCCTGTTATATTCCTCTAGAGATCCTTTATTAAAATAAAATCATTAAAAATTATCCTGGCTAGGTCAAGACTACAAATTCTGCCTTTGATTGTCTTTAGCACACAGCCAATCCTGTTACTTTTAGACCCAGCCAGTTATTTAAGCATCATTTAATTATCTAAATGGGTGCACGTTCACCTCACGTACGTGTAACTCAGGGATTAGGCTGAGATGCATACAGGTTTACATGTGGAACCAGGTAAGCTTTTCTGTGGCTCACAGGTACCTCTTTTCTGAGTTGCTCTGTTAAAAAAAAATAAAGTCATGGTTTCTGTTGGAGTTTTAATCACTAGAACTGGTACTACTCTCTTATATTACTATATAACTAGAGCTTACATTCAGGGAAGACCAGCAAGAGAAATGAGAAGGGGCCACAGGGGAACAGGGTACTCACACCCATATGGTTGCTTTTGCAAGTTTTTGCTACATTCCCAAATCTACCTGCATTTACGTTGAAGAACCTCCAAGGAGTATAGTTGTTAGTTCATCTTGAGGTTTTAATTATGATCGGCAGAAATACAGTGTGTTAATTACTTTTCTCTCATTGCTGAGACAAAATACCCCACATCCAAAGTTAAAAGGGGAAAGGTTTATTTGGCTTATAGTTCCATAGAGATTTCAGTCCATAATCAGTTGGCACCAAGGCAGGGTGGCAGAGGGGCAACAGATCGTGGCAGCAAAAGCAACAATGGGCCTTAACAGCATCTTTCTGCCCCTTTTATCTTATTCAGACTACATAGGGCAGGTAGCACTCACACCCTTAGTCCGAGTACCCTCAAGCCTAGCCCCACCATGAATCAATCACACATTTTAGATTCAGCCACCTCTGAGAAAGCTGAGGCTTTGGGGGGACATCTAGACACAAGCCATAACATATGGATTATGACCTTACATTGCTGTACTAGAACAAGAGCTACAGAAGGTGGATTTTGAAGACAGACTGGGTCCAGAATTTTAGAAATACTATGCTATATCACTTGTCCTCTTCAAAAAGCTTTTTAGAAAAAAATTATGCAATGTTAACAGATCAGTCCCATGAATCAAATATGTCTAGAACCTCTTAAAAATGCAACAGATAATTTTTATTAACAATAGATTTAATGTTTAATAACTCACAAGTTTACTGAGCAGTTTTTCCTTCCCATCTTGGGAGAGGCTAAAGGGTGAAAGAAGGGGAGTTCCTAAATCTAACTTAAACAACATACAGCCCGACTTGAAACTTAGTCAGTAAACGCCAATATCTTTCTGGATCCTGCTTTGTGCACAGTGATGAAATACATACGTAAAGGAATAATCTACCGAACCATCCACACACCTATAATGTAGAGAAATTTCATTACCTCCAAAGATTCTCAACATGTGAATAAGACTGAGTCCATCTTCAGAAGCATGTTTTACAAGCCTGGCTTTCTACCATGAGTTTTCTAGTGATAGCTCCTTTTCCTTGTGATCAAGACATACGTTAACAACTTATTTTGAAAAATGATTCATGCATCTTGTACCAAGGCCTATTGTAACAATAGCAGTAGCAACAGCAGCAGCAGCAGCAATAATGATACATAAATATTAGAAACAATGGTAGTAGCTTGTGGAAGAATTATTTTGAGCCACATTTTGTTTTCTGGTACTTGACAAACATCATCATACCCTGCTAAGTTGTATTTTTTAGATGAGTAAAATGAAATATACCAATGCCACACAAGTGATAAGAGCTAGCATCTACTTTATAGAAAGCTGAAAGTAGGACTTGTAGTTCCTGAGCCAACATGGATAGCTCCTTCCTACAGATTAAGATAGTGAAAACCTGGTATATTTATTCACTTATCACTCGCTTTCTCTGGCAGTAAACTCTACCAGTGGGAGTCCATGGTAGTCTGCTATATTTCAAAACTGGGAATTGAGCCAGAGCTTTAATTTTAAACTTGGCCTTCTTGTAAAGCTTTCCATTGTGAGACTGATCTAATGAATAAAAACAATCTCAGCAAATTAATAAAACAGATTTCACATTCCTGAATGGCTTCAGGTACTACCGCTCAAGATTTCCACTAAAATATAAAAATATTATTTCTGTGATTATCAGACTACCCTTAGGAATCACCATCTTCAGTCAGCAGTTTCCATGTCATTTGCTCAAAATATCTGCCATGTTACAAAGCCAGTCATATAAATTAGACTTTAATTTTTTGGAACTCCTGAGTCATTTTTAATGTTTAAAGATGCATTCCAAAGATAAATGTATCAAACTGTTTCTCAGCAAAAATAATTTTAAAAGAACCATAGAATTAGACAACTTGCTTTTAGTAGAGAACATTTCTAGGATAAAATAGTATTTGTTCATTCATTCAAGTATTTATTGAGCACTTACTATGGGCAACATTTTATTCTGGGCATTGGAAATATAACTCTCCTTTAATCCTTCTCTAAATTATGGCATATTCTGTTTTGTTTTGTTTTGTACTGGGGATTGAACTCTGGACCTTCTACTTGCAAGGCAGGCGGTGGCACCACTGAGCTAATTCCCTAGCCCAATTATGACATATTCTAGAACACTGATGGTGAATCTGTGGCACCTATGCCATAGTGGGCTGTTTATATCATAGAAATCTCTAAAAGGTTCACCATCACTATTCTAGGGCCTAATCCTTCAGTGCCCACTCTCTAGGTGAAAGTATTTTTCAACCCTTTTGGTTTTACTACTATCTAAAAAGCTACAACTCAGAGCTCTCTTGTGACCTCCAGACTGCTGTATCCAAATGTCTATTCAACATCTCCACTTGAATATCTAATAGAAATCTCCAACTCAGTGTGCAGCACACACATGAATAAGCCAAAAAGAACAACCTACCAAATGAAAACCACCTCAGTGATGTAGGAATTTCTCACATTAAAAAAAACTAGTAATAATTCAGGGTACAGAAGCAGTCAGTTCAGAACATGTCCAGTTGCTCTATATTCATCGGAACCAGGCCCCTGATTTCTCCGTGCTCTTCCAACCCTCCGTCATACCACATTCAAGTTAGCAGGAGGGACAGTATAATAATGCATCCTTTTTGTTTCAGTGAAACTGCCTAGAAATTCTAGATAACTTACATGCTTACATTTCACATATGGGAGGCGGGAAAGCATAGCATTTAACATTCAGCTGAAATAGGAATGAAATGGACATTAGGAGACAATTGCTTGTCACACTCCCTAAATCTGACTCCCGCCCTTTAGTTCTTTGGTTAAGTATCACAGTATCAAAGAGACCTCCTTACCAGCCTATCTACACTGAGATTCCCCTTTGTAAATCTTTTCCCTTGTACAACGCTTTTTTCTTTTCCACACTCAGCACTATATGACATACTGTGCCTATGTGTAATACACTCTTATACATATTTATATATGAATTTGATTACTGAGTGTCTCCCCACTACAATTAAAGACTTAGTGTTTTTTCCTGTCAGATAAGGTTGGTCAAGAGAGACCACTCTGAAGGGAGAGTTTTGGGAAGAAGAGTCAGGTACACAAAAGTATAGGAAGAAAACTCTCCAATCAGAGGGAACACTTAAGTCAAAGGTTCAATAGGAGAAACAAGCTTGCCATATTTAGGGAAGCCATCTTGCATTTGGAGACAGGGCTGGAATATACTCAGTGATGGGGAGAATGGAAGAAGGTGAAATGGAAGAGGGTTTTGCCTGTCCTAGATGCAGTAGAAAGATTTGCCAGCCTCTATATTACCTCAGCTGTTTCCAGCCTTCGAGAAGTTCTAGGGATAATTTGTTAAGAGCTACTCAGGAGCTACTAGCCACATGCCACTACAAAATGAAAACTTCAGTTCTCAGTATCAGTAGCCACACTGCGTGTTTAGTAGCCACTAACTGCTATGTTTTGGACAGTGCAGGTGGAGAACATTCCATCCTCACAGAAATTTGTTAGGCATTGCTGCCCTAGGAAAGCCAGCCAAAGGAGAAATAATGCCAAACTTGCTTAGCCTCTTCCTTGTGATTTTCTCTCTTAACCTTGGAATCAGTGTTTTTCTATTTAAATGGAAATATGTGATGCCTAGAAAACTAGCATGTGGCCTGTTCCATATGCAAATGTTCTCACAGATGATTTTTACCTATGACTGTGAAGATGGGAAGGACTGGTAAATCACAAGCTAAATTCTTAACCTTATTATAAATACATTGCAGATGTAGAAATGCAAAGTGTGGAAGTCATAAATGTGAAAGCAGCTTTCAATTTGTTTTAATAGATACTTTCTGTGTCTTATTATAACCCAGGGACCTTGCTGCAAGAAACTGCCTGGTAGGTGAAAATAATGTTCTAAAAATCAGTGACTTTGGAATGTCTCGTCAAGAAGATGGTGGTGTGTATTCATCTTCTGGCTTAAAGCAGATTCCCATTAAATGGACCGCACCAGAAGCTCTTAATTATGGTAAGAACAGACCGGTTTTCTTTTTGGTGATGAAAATTGACTGTATTAGCACAAAATATTTGCAAGCAATATTACAGCGCTAGAGCAGACGCCAAATGAGAATGATTGGAGGATGAACACAAATAACATATAAATGTTCATCCCTTGCATTAAACATAAACATAAACTTAATTCATTGAAATTATTGATCAGATTTTGGTATGTAGGAGTGCTAGATGAAAAAGGCAGACATAAACACTTTTAAATATGACTATAGATTGGAGAGTTTTTTATCCCCCCAAAATGATTTTTTTTTTATTTTAATAGATTCCACATAGAATGAAGGTGTTGTAGTGGGTCTGTACCATTTCTTGGAATTTCATAACTGGTTCAACAGCCTCTTCTAATGTTGGGCTCCTAAAACATCCAAGTCAATCAATTCCTTACTTTCTCACTCCTAAACCAACATAGTTTCTTAATCTCTCAGTTTCTGGAACTTATATAAATCTTGAAGAAATCGAGAGTTGAGAATTAAACTTTAAAACATCAGTGATTTTTTTTTCACCTGAACTTTGTGTCCTTCAAGTGGAAATAAGTATAGCTTGGACTATCTGTAGTTAGGATGAAATGGATCATAGAAGTGAGTAACCTCAAGAGTTCAGAAAAAAAAAGACCAGAGTGTACTTTAAATGAAATTAGGGATTACACTTTCATTAATGGAAAGAGCATATAAACCTAGGGGTTGGTGAACACATATGTTTTGAATAAAAATATCATAAAATGATATTCCGTGGACTAAAAATAAAAAATTACCCCATTGTGAAAAATTATAAGGAAATTATAAATGCTTTAAGTTAATGCCTATGTGAAAGCTAAAGCTATTTAAAAATTGAAGTAAAATCCACATAAGGTAAAATTAACCATTTTAAAGTGAATAATTTAGTAGCATTTAGTGTTAATCACTGTGTTGGGCAACTAGTATCTCTGTCTAGTTTCAATTTTCTTTTCATCATTCCAAAATAAAATTACTCAATTAAAGCATTTTCTCCTCATTTGCCCATCAGTCCACAACAACTAGTAATCTGTATTTTGTTTCTGTGGATTTACCTCTTCTGGATATTTCATATAAATGGGATTAGGTATGTGGATTTTTATGTCTGGCTTCTTTCATTTAACATACTGTTTTCAAGGCTCATTCACATTGAGTATTATCAGTACTTTATTCCTCTTTAAGGCTGAATAATATTTCGTTCTGTGGATGTAACCACAGCTTGTTTATGCATTTCATGTGCATTTGAGCAGTTTTCACATTTTGGCTATTGTGAATAGAGCTACATTGTATATGAAGGTTCATTGAGTGCCTGTATTCATTTATTTTTAGGTGTATACTCAGAGCCATAGGGTTATTTTATATTTAACTTTTTGAGGAACCACCAAATGTTTTCCAGATATTGGTTTAGAAGCTGGTTGGGCTGATTCAGACACCATCAGAATACCAGTTCACCGACCGTTGTCTTCCATGTGCCAGCAAAAGAGACTTTTATGCATTTCCTACTGACTGCAAACAAACCAATCTCTTATAATCCAGAGAAGGTGGCAGCCGTGCTAATTTCCATAGTGATTCTTTTCTGCTACAGTTGCTGTTATTCTAGGGTTATATTGCTGAGGGGAACAATCACAGGATAAAAGATGACAAAACATTTTTACATGCAAAGGAAGCTGTGCCTGGACTTGGGAGCCCCCAAAAATATACCAGTAAAATCCAGCTCTCTTGAATTTGTTAACCAGATAGTTATATAGCCTTTAAAAATCCTCTTACTATTTCAGCAGTTATGCCAAGTAAAGTTTTACCTTTTGACCAGTATATTTTAGTCCTGAGCCTGACTAAAGTATGTACACATTTAAGTTCTAACTTCAGATGCTTCTAACAACCAGACCTAAATGCTTTTTAATAGCAAGTATGAAAATTTTTGATTGATAGAGACGCTTTTTACCAGTCTTTAATACTAACTTTATAAGATGCAGAATAATTCAGATGACAGGCAGATGAAGAAGGAGTCTGTAGTATTTATTACCCAATCCAATGAAGAAATTCCTCGAAGAGTCTACAAGCCACAGACCACCCTGAGAAATTGTATTGGTTCTCATAAACGTTAAAGTACTAAAGATTGGCCCTAAATCTTTGCATTTTTTAAACAAAAATATAAATATCTTAGAAAGTCCTATTTCTACTCATACTTCTTTCATGTTTTGTATAAATAAAATTTTGTGTTTGATGGGACACATTTAGCCTTGTTTCCAAGAATCTTTTCTTTCCCATTGATTCTTTTCTTCACTCTTGCCTCTAACTGTTGAAATACTGCCCAAATCTCCCATGAAGTGTGGTGTTGGGGCAGATGGAAAAAACCTCTCATCCAAGGAACCTCTCAAAACTGGCTTAGGGCTGTAGAATAAACTTTATTTGGTTAATGTTGTTAATTTTTGAAAAGATGATACATATCCTCGGGCCTACAGTGCACCCCTAGCTCTAGCCACATAATTTTTCTTCCTAGAAGCAAATATTCTTATATTCTTGTCATATTCATCTTATTCTCAACAGTTTCTTGACTGCTTATTTGTGTATATTTGCTCCGAACAATTGCTTTTTAAATTTGGGATGGAAGCATACTCAAAGACTGACACGTGTCTCTACCATCCTCAGTCACAGCTTTCACCAGTGGTGCTGTTTGTTTGACAAGGGCAAATATGATACTCATCTCCATCTAAGAAATAAAATCATGTATTTGTCAATTATTGAAAAGAAAGCTTTCCACTTACAACCTGGTGGTTTGGAGCAGCTGTGTTCTCTAAGTAGCGTGATATAACCATGCATACTCTGAAATGCAAGGGAGGCAGGATTTTAGCTGAGAGTCCAGAATCAGGTCAGCTATCTACTATTCCCTGCCCATGGTCCCTAATTTGTAAGATGAAGATGATAGTACCTTTTTCTCTATAGGGTATTATGAGGATCAAATGAGAGATAGAAAAGCCACAAAGTGCTATACTGTAAATTGTGACTTGTCTTGGCCTATTAAAATTATCCAGCAAAACCAGGTTTAAAAGTCAGAGTTAGAGTTATAAAATTCACTTGTGGGTGTGATTTTGGTTTACATATAATGTGCCTTTCTTGATCTCTGCCCAGATGTTATCTACAAAGTAAGATATTTGACTCTGGATAACTTACTTTCTTTAAAAATAAATTAGTCTTAACTTGTAGCCATTGAATGACTTCCATGAAAAGTATTAAATTATTGGATGCCAAACATAAAAAGCATTGATATGCAGTGAAGAAAACTAATGTTCTCTGAAACATCACAGTGAATGTCCTTAATTACTGTCTACTTAGAAGGGCACTACTTCAAACAGCTGGAGCTGCTCAGCAGTGAATACACTCCAGACTTAGAACAGTTACCATAGCACAGGCATGCTCTCCTCTTCATTCTGCTTTCTTGAAAAAAGAGAAGAGGCCATTCTCTTTTAAAGTAACATGACATTTTTAGAGGAGGGGCATTTTTAAATCGTGGAGTGGCAGAGTTAAGGCAAGAAACTACAAGAGGAATAGAAAGTGAAATCATTTAAGAAAACTTCACCATTGCAGATGGTGTTTAGTTATGATAGTGTATGCCCTGTACATCAAATTAAATAAAAACACAATGTGTTGGGAGAATCTGCTCTGAGAGACTGGAAAGAATTTTTCTGCTGCTCCTCCTTGATTTCACATCATCTCCAAAAGACATCTTGTCTTAATTTTTATCTCTGTGCTTCCCCTGAAGGCTACCAAAAACAGTGAATTCTAAGAGTTTAGCTCATATAGCTCAATAAAACAGGTGCACCAAGATATTTTGACAAAACAAGACACCATGTAATTTGAAGAAGTTGTTTTTTATCAGCCGGCTATGTTAATTTCCACTCTATTCAAAACACATAGTTTCATTTATGGAAAATATATTTTTCTATCAGTGGAGAAAATGAGACCTTTAAGCATGTAAGAATATCTGTAAACAGTGACAAGTAAAAAAATTGAAGTTAAGAAACTTTCCTTATTGCTTTAGGTTTATAATTTTAGTAGAAAGAAAGTGATGCAGGCAGAAGACAAAATTGCACGAATCAAACCTATTTAATCTTCTAGGCATTGATGTATACAATTTGTTTTTTTCTATAAATCATTTACCTCATTCAGATACCATAAGGAAGTAAGGTGTCATGCTTGCTGAATATCTGTTCTTATTGTGATAGTGTTGAAAGTGACTTCATAGCTGGTTTGATTAAACTAATAGCCTGAAGATTGTTCATTTAATTGGTAACATTACTAGTCCTAAAATTTAAAACGAGTGAAGAGAATAAGATCATTAGCTGAGTTCTTTGGCCAGGTATAAATATGTGACTATGTGGCCAACAGAAGCAGTCATTTCTTTGTCCCCTGTGCCTCACATACTTTTGGTTGTTGTTCCCCTTTCAGGGAGATACAGCTCTGAGAGTGACGTGTGGAGCTTTGGCATCCTCCTCTGGGAGACCTTCAGCTTAGGGATCTGTCCATACCCTGGCATGACAAATCAGCAAGCGCGGGAGCAAGTGGAGAGAGGTAAGCCAAAGACATGGGTGGTGAGTGTTCACAGCCAGCCCCAGGTGTCTCTGCTGGCCAGATTGCCAGGGGCAGGAGATGTTAGCAGTGCTGTCTGGGTACAGAAGAGCAGAGATGTTAGATGCGTCTACTCCGCTTTTCAATCTGTTGAATAGTGTGGCTCTTTTACTGTCTCGGTGTGTGACCATGCTGGCCTAGAGAATGAATGATTTCTCAGAGAAGAGACTTAGCCTCTCTGGGCCCTCCATGATTGAACTATCTCAACCAAGAGCACCCAGCATTAGGCAGAATGAGAAGCCCCAAAGCCAAGAAGTCTACAACTTTTATTTAGAGTATCAGTGTAAAAGAAAAAAGCAGAAGAACACCAGTTTGGACAAGGACCTATCTCAAGGCTAGGCAGCTTTTCTTGGGGGAAAGGAAAAAAACATTGGCCAGACACTAAACTTCTTTCAGTTTAACTATTCACTCCTTGGCCAAGACCTCCACATTATACAATGAAAACAAGTACTTTAAAGGATCACAACACACTAGAAATGGAGAAATCTGGGCTTTTCTTCCATCTCGCTTCTGCCCAGCAGGATATCTGCAGTGTCACTCAGGGAAGCAGGGTGGTGTTCCCCAACCTCTTCCTGCTTCTTCTAAACCAAATAAACCCCTAAGCAATATTGCTAACTGATATGCTCAGTCTTCAGGAAGAAACTTTTGAGAATTTAAGAATTTGTAACATTTTTTATGTGTTCCCAGATCAAAGGTGGGAATAACTAGGTAATGATCACACCCTATGGAGTCCACAGCTTCAACAAGAGCACTCTTGATAAAATGACAGAGCCCTAGCATCTGGGTAACCAAGGGTTGTAGAATTAACTGAGTTTAGAAGGATGGATTTCTAACCTCCTTCCTTCCTCTTCTATGCACCCTACTTCCTAGCCAGACACACATACCATGCGGCACATGACTGGGACACTGCCAGACAGCTGCTTGTAAAAGAATGGCCTCATATTCACTTCACTATTGAAATAGTGTTTATAAAATCCTCATCTCTCTTCATCTTCAAAAACATAAGTTGTAGAGATGATTTTTTAAGACTGCCCACAAATTATAATTCTAGAAGCAAATACTTAGAGCAACTGAAATATTCATTAATGTATGCATATTTTACTTCAGACTTTCTGACAAATGAATGAAAAATGTTTTTTGAACTGTGATGGCTCTGATATTAAATTCTATATCACCTATGAGAAAGAATTGTGCCTTGAAATCAATTTTTATTTCTACTATACCTACCACATAAGACACTAAATTTTATAAACTGCAAACATTTATAGCTTATCTGCATTCTAAATTCTCTGTTATTCTCTTGGGTCTTCAGGATACCGGATGTCAGCACCTCAGCAATGTCCAGAGGATATCTCTAAAATTATGATGAAGTGTTGGGATTATAAGCCTGAAAATCGCCCTAAATTCAGTGATCTTGTGAGAGAGCTCGATATCATCAAAAGGAAAATCACATAGTCACAGAAGAGTGCCAAGCTTGCCTTCAGGACTCTGTACTCCAGCAGAATAATATTGTTCTCCTTAACAATGAGTTTATACCACGTTACCTGCAACCATCTTCTAAGGTTATTTTTTTATTAACTGGGGTTTTAAAAAATATGTTCCACTTTAAAATACGTCAAGGTCAAATTTATTCAAGAAATAGTCCCACCAAGGGCTTTACGCTCAGTCCTACCATTTCAGGCCACTGTAAATAGGAAAGCACAGGTTCTAAATGTGTGAAGGATAAAAATATCCATCTTTGTTACATGTAGGACCACTGATATTTCTCAAAGGTTTTCTACTTCAGGCACAGTTCTCAGGCTGCTGTCTTTTGCCATAGACCTACTCAGTTGGTGCTATAAACGGCATTGGTAATGTGTGTTTGCAGGAGACATTCCAACCACAGTTGGTTTTCTGCTCTGCCAAGGGATTATAACCTTAAATATAGTCTTGTTATAATCTTGTATTGGAAATTACTTGGATCTCCCAAGGTCCTTTTTTTCTTTTTGGCCAGAAACAAGCCCAGTAAGAACCATCTTGCCCTTGCATTATTGAAGTTGTTGTTGTCCTCCTCCTTGGTCTGAGCATCAGAAAATGATTCATGCAATGTCCTCAAAGAATACATGGTTAACACATGGTTAGAGTTTAGGCAGCTGCTTTTAAAGGATGTTACAGAGAGCTGGACAGCAAAAACCAGGTGTGACCAGAAGGGCCATCTGGGAGAAAGAGCAGGCAGAGTGGTCATCAAAGTAGAGAATAGAGACATAATTCTGCCTTCTTACCAGACTTGCTCCTTTGTAAACACATGCACATATACCTATCCCTTTTCTGTTTTCTGCATTTATCCAGAAGGTCCGAAGAAATTTCAGGATTTCATAGATAGAATCCCTCTTAATGGCAACAACCCCCAAAAGTTCTTTTAGAGACACTACAAGTCCACAGAATAATGGCATACTGCTGGTTAAGTATCTTCATTGTAGAGGAGGTACCCCAGAATGTAATTCCCTTCATTTTGACCAGAGCTGTCATACCCGATTCTGGTTCACAAACACATTCATGTGTGTCGGCACACACACACACCTAAACAAGGCAGGAATCTATGAAATAGATGGTTCAGGAGTCAAGTGAATGTTAATGAGAACAAAACCTAGGAATGGCCCTCCTGTTTGCACTTTTCCCCTTCATTTACCCTCATACTGCTCCCTGGAAGTCTTTATCAATAGCTGACAGGTATGCAAGCACAGTGCTTAAGATGTCTTATGTGGATAAAATGTAACACAGAGTTGAGACTAGGATTCTGTTGCAGTAAATCTTAGCTGCATGCAAGGAATTTACCCCATGATCTATATACAGTTGCCTCTTAGGACAAATACCTCTGTAGGAGATGGTCATGCTCAGCAGTAAATGTGACTCAGATAAACATCACTTTAGTGCTTTGGTCTGTGTTCACTGGAAGAACTTAAGGGATAGAAAGTTCCTCCTGCCCTCTGCAGCTGTTTGCTGCATGTGAATATCATTGTTTAGAACTCACACCAACACTTAGGAAGGGTACAAATGGGATATCGAAAAGAAAAATGGCTTGTGTCTATCATTTTAATCTCTTTGCAAATTTGGTACACATTTACTGATTAATGCATTCAGACTAAAATGAACGCATAATAAACTTGCCCTCAAAAGTATATTGCAACACATAAAGCAACTTCTTTTAATCAGTGTGGTTCTCCGCTAGGTCAAATATTGTAAAGAAGTGGAAATGTCTTTTGATAGCATATACCATAGTAAATCAAAGCACAGACTCGTGAATTAAGATTAAGTGCCAGCCTTCAAATGTACTAAGAGAAGGGTTCTCCTACTACTTTCAGTATTTCCAGGTGAATCTGTTTGTAATATTCTTTGTTTGTTAAAAAGAAGAAAGCCTCTCATCACTTCGCGACCTCAGCACTAAGCTCTGAGTACAGAGAACGAATGATGGTTTGGGCTTTAATTTTGTGAACAAGACCTGAAGTTCAATCTTTGCATTCTGGTATAAAGAGTGGCATTGATATTTCACTCATCCAGGCTGTTAGAATTTGCAATTCACATCATAACTCTGTGCTTAAATTACAAAAGCTTTTCAAAACATCATGACATCTGCAGCATTTAAATTTTATTTTATTCTTTGTCCTAAAGCAAGCAGTGGTACAGTTCAAGATTAACAACTCATTGGGAGTCTTTCAGGATATCAGTTTTATAGAATGTTAAATTTAATATAGGCACATGCATTAAGAAAAGCTTATGCAAATTATTTTTACTGTTAATTTTGTCATGCTTGAAGCATAATTTATTCATCCCTTCTGTCACTGATAATTATTAGAATTATGTACCTTAGGAGGCTAATCCTTACCCAAAAAGCACACATGTAAATACTAATTTGAATTTGCAAGTTGATGTAGGGAAAGGAGACTTCAGAACTGCACAAAATCCCATGCCTTGTTTAGTAAAAAACAATTGCAACCAACCAAATTGCCGTTAGTCTGGATATAATTAAGTCCAGTCACAAATCTTTGTGTTATTAATGGATTATCCAAGAGTATATCACTAGAGTATAGCTCCACTCATAATTACTTGAATGGCTGAGGGGGGTCACTCAGGCAGTCTGACTTTCACCTGCATTTTTCTACCTTGAGCCTTTATGAGACATACTTAAGTAGTTCATTTCTTTAAGGAAATAACTTTTTAATGTCAAATATGCATTACTAGTTTTTTATTCCATGTAATCTAAGGTAACTTCCCAAAGCCAACATAATCTTTTTCTCCCAGGAAAATAATAAAAAACACTATCAGGTTTTGTTGAAACTTTCAGAAACTGAGGCTCTATTTCAGTTCATCCTGCTACAAGGTTCCCAGTAAAAAGTCTCATGTAATTGTTTCTCTTTTATCTCCCAAATTTAATATGAGTAATAAAGTTCCTCATCTATACTTGACCGTTTTCTCACAAATACAGTGATACTGAAATATTTACTAGCAGATCAGTATAACCCAGGAGCCTAATTGTATTGTTTTTTACCTTAGGGTTATTTAGGAAAGAAAACAAAATGTCTTGTCATTGAAATAGTTTTAATTTTTTTAAGCCACAATATAGTTTTTCCTATCTGTTTCAATTTTATCATACAGTTTTATAAAGTTTGGCTAGTACCACTCAAATATGACTTTATAATACCGGTGTAAGAATGTGTCAAGAACAAAGTGTTTTATAGTACATGCCACACACTGAGGAACTTGTAGCAGGATAAACAAAACTCAGAATACACAAATATGGATCTGTATTGTACATCACTGTTGTTCAGAATTCTCTCAGTCAAACCACTTTATAATTTTTTTGAGTATCAGATGCTTTAAGAGTGTTAGCTGATACTTATTTTATGTACTGTTTTGAGGCCATGTGTCATTTGAAGTAAGATTAATTGGTATCTTCTGAGAAGGGCTATTTGCCTCAGGGCCTTCTTTTTACACACACTCCTTTTATAGCACTGCTGATATTTCAGATGTTTCTTATCAACAGAACTGGCTGTCTCTAAGTAGTGTTCTGGGTCAGGAAAAGACTTTTGTGTTAGGTCAGGCCCCTTACATAAAACAGGACTCTAAAAAGAACAACAAAGAGATTGAAAAAGACATGTTTTCTTTATGTGTTAATACCTGAATTAAATGGAATCAGATTTTATATGAAAATGAGTTTTTCCATTTTACTATAAAGTTAGCATGAAAGTTTACCATTAAAAGAAAGTGTTACCTCTTCTATTACTGATTTGCTTATACATATCAGAATTGTTTTATTAAATAATTTATTTTTCTCTGTTTTGATTAGTTTCATATCAACTCTGAACACTATATTATTTGGGAGAATCCAGAACTACATATTTATTTCTGCAAAGGAAGACATTGATTTAAAAAGTCAAGATTTCTTGTACCAAGATTACCTACTTAAAGGAGTTATTGGCACAGATTTAAAGTCTCATAAAATTCTCATTTAAAAAATAGTACTGTAACAGAGAAAGTATATAAACTGTTTCTTAGCCATAATTCAATGTTAAACATTTAGTACCCTCTGAAATCCACCCCACTGAGTTACAATGATTCAGAGATTAAATTCTCAATTGTTAGAAATATAGGCATTAAGAATCTCTTAGCTACCTAATAAGGACTGAGATTCGTCAACAGTAGAAAAGTCCTGCTACGTTATGTTCTTACTCACTTTAAACTGCACAGAAGTAATGAGCGTGGGCCTTAGTGCATCTATTAATAAGATATGGAGGCAAGATTGTACAAAGGCAAAAGAGGGAAGAACCAGTTCCTCTAAGCAAGATGGGGCAGTCTACAGAGAATGTGGAAAAATTAAAATGGAACAAAGATTTGGACAGTATCACTTTGAAGCCAGGTTCTTTTCTATAGAAAATAAGATCACTGGAGCCAAAAGTGGCAAGGTGTCACCTACTAGTCAGTGTGTGGCCCTTTGCAGGAGCAAACCAAATAACCTGTCCCTTGTCTGAGGAGTAGGTTTACATCCCCAGCTCAGAGATACTGCTGCTCTGGGTGACATTTCCACTCATTGTCCCCCCCACTTAGTGGATCTGGTCATACATGTTTGCAGAGTACCCAAAGTCTCTTTACATTTGCATTAGTTATATTCAGTAGTTCTTAAACTAAGATCACTGGGTATTCATACTCTACTAGAAATTTTTGTTTGCTGTGAACTTAACATGTGCTAAATTCTTCTACTTGAAAAGCCCACTTCACATTTTGACTAATGTTAACTAAATGGTTCCTCCTATAGTTATGCACAGGGCGACCTTACAGTGTTGAGCTGTACTCTAAGGAAACAGAATTCATCAGGGATATGGGAAAATACCAATTACGTACCCGTAATTGAGGTTACATTTGAAGGAAGAGAATCTTAGAAACATTCTATAGCCAATCAGAATGCAGCATGGATAAAGTAAGACACAGAAGGGCAGAGAAAGACATCCAGAAAGGAAGCTTTAGAGGAGATGAAGGACAAAGCACCAATGCAGAATGACTCAAAGGCTAACCTTCCAACAAATAAGTGCAGTACTAAGGTAAGCTGCTTCTCCAGAAGGGGATTTGAGGAGCTTCCTACTGCACGTTATTAAGTATTGCATGCCTCTCAACTCTCTACAGTACTTTCCTGAAGGGCACTACACTGGGTAATGGTTTGATTTTCTTATGCTCCCTATCATCTATGTAAGTAGCTGCTATTGAATCAGAGTGGTCTTTGCTCTGTTTTTCTGTAAGGTTGCAGTGATGGTGCTGCAGCCCTTCCTAAGAAGTTAGTTGCTGAATAACAGTACACATATGTCTAGGGTGGCCAACACTGTTGGAAAATTCCTGTGAAAATTCTTTTATTTCATTTTATTAATGCTGTCCTTGTGGTATAACAGATTTAGTTGCCCTTCTTAACAGCAAACTTGTAAGAACCCAAAATGAAAATATTTGAGACTCATTCTGAATTCAGATCTTAACATTTCTAAATTATCTTCCCAAATGTTACCATTGAGGCCAACATGCAAGTGTTCTGCAGAGTAGTAAAGTTTTAAATGATAATAATGACCCCAGTAGCAGAATTTTGTTCTCCCTCAGTTTTATTCTTTCATGTCAGGTGCACAGAACACTGGGAGGTGCTAATTTTTCTGGTATTTGTTTTCTTTACTTCTAGTTAGTATTTCCTTTCCTCATCAGTTTCCTAATCTTTTGCTCTGAATAAATAAAAAAGCCATTATCAGCAGCTTGTATCGAATAACCTCATAAATAGCCTCAACTAAAGTTTCTTCTCCTCAGGTGCTCAGGGGCCCCCTGCCTTACAGGGACCTCTCAGGCATCTACTCACCAAGGCTGCTTGTGCACTCAGTATGTGACTGCCTTCACGTTTCACGCAGCTGAACATACAAAGATCTTGTTGTGGCCTTGCTGCAGAGATAGGATGAGTAGGTGCCAGATTTGTTATATGAATGGCACTATTAGTAGAGGCTTTGGGACATGCAAGACTACTGTGGAGATGTGTCCAGGGAAAGCAGCCTGATGTCTTGGCCAATTAAACCAAGTGACTTTCTACCCACCCCAGAGCAGTGCTAAAACTCTAATTACCTTAACCCCCTGAGCATACTCAATTTTTCCACTTCATTATTTTATGCCAACATCTTTTTATTATTTCCTTCACACTTTCCTTATAACCAAATGTTTGAAAGTATTTCATTTATGCAGTGTTAAATGATTTTTCATAGCATCAATAAAGAGAGGAGCAAATCTTAAGTCCAAAACAAGCCAATCTACCTTATTCAACAGACCCCAAAGCACCATTGTATTACATCAGCAGCTCTGCTCTACAGTTCCCCCCCAAAACAGTGCCTTCCTGAAAAGCCAGACATCACACCTTTTACCTATCTGTTGGGAATGTCTTTAGTACCAGAGTAAGGACGTTCTAAATGCCACCCATAGTAGACTATGAAATAATAGTAAGAAGCCAGATTTCAAACTATAAGCATCAAAGCAGACAACAGAAACACCGCTTTTCCCTTTATGTCAGTTAAAATGCCCCTGCAGAAACTATAACCACTTAAGCAATTCACCCAGGCATGGGACATCAGACTTTATTTTGAAAGCACAGGTCAGATACCAATGGGCTGCAACAGATGAGATAGATATAAGATGGCTATAAGAAAGAAATCCCCACCCCACATTGGAGCAACAAAAATCTGAGTACAAAAAAAAATTGTGTGACTCCAGACTCACTAATATTTTTGTGTACCTCTTGTCAAATAACATGACCCTGAGGTCTTGTTTGAAATGCCTGAACAGTCTTCATGGGGCAAAAAACTACATTCCCCCCAGTTGAGGTACAGATATCTAAGTGCCCTGGATTCAAAATCTTGGCTCTGAGAAGGAATTTGGAATCTATATTCCATGTGAAAAGATCAATCTGGCAGTGTGTGCCAGCTCACCAATCCATGCCTTCCCCCCCCCCATTAAGTTTATTGGTACATTTATGGTATACAATACAGTTATATTCATCATTGGGATCTTGTACCATTACATGAGTATCTTGGTTCTTCTTTTTTTTCCCCTTCCCTTGCCCTCCCTT
>NW_004624743.1:27101441-27115264 GCF_000247695.1 Heterocephalus glaber
GCTTCTGGTGCCCACGCGGCTCACCTTCCCTAGGGAGCTTCCTTCCGGGTGCTGGGACCAGCTGAGCTTTTCTGCCCTAGGAGACTGGGATGGAGGCGGGGACCTTCCTTCCAGGTTCTGGGACCAGCTGAGCTTCTCTGCCCTCTGGGCCGGGAGCGGTGGGACTCAATACTGTGGTCTGGTGGTCCGGTGTCCTCTATGTCTTTGTAATGTGTAACCAGGTGGCTGTACAGAGGAGCCGAGTGGGGTGTGTCCAGTGGATTGTTGCTGGGGCGCAGGCTGAGTCCACGTTCTGCAAGACTCGCGACCTCGGTAGGGCGTGCACAGACCTGTCTGCAGCGGGCTGATTCGGCGTGTTCCGCGTGACTCTTTTTTTTTTTTTAATCCACAAAGGGGGCAGGAGATCAGACATCTTCTTGTGTAATTATTTAACTTGCTTAGAAATAAACTTGTCTGCCTGCCTGCTTTTAAGAAATGCCTGACTGGTGTCCAAAAACGTGGAGGTCAGGGTGCCCAGAACCATGGTTGATGTAACTTTGAACATTTTCTCCTAACCCACAGTACAGCAGCTCCTGTATTTAGCCTGTCAGAGGCTGTGGAGGCCCAGCCCTGCCAGTCAGAATTGCTCTTCTTCAGCTACAGTTAGAAGACTGATTCCAGCAAAGGTCCAATCCCAGCAACAGTAAATCTGCCATAATTCCTATGTTCAGAATAGATACAAATCCCAGTGGAATTCACTGGTTTTGTCTAGTTTCAAAGAGATTGATTCCTTAACTCACCTCATTTCCCATAAGAATATTTGATAATCATCAATTCTAAAGTCAATCCTAGATAGAGATTCTGAGCATCAAATCAAAATCAATGAGAAAAGGAAACTTGGTTCTTGTGGCTAAAGTGACCAGGAACTGTGTTCACTTGAATATTTCACTTCGCTAAACAAGTTATGCAATTTCACCCTATCAATGTGGACTAACAACCAGGAGCATAGCGCCATTTCTATTACTTATTCTCCTTCATAAGCCATTGAGATTTCTCATAAGAAATGGGTTCTTTAGTAAGACACCTGTAGGTTTTACGTTTGTGTCCAAATAGGTTAATTTAGATAGCCCAACTGAGCAACTGAGTAGAGTGGGAGTTGATGGTGCACATTCTGCTGACTTTGTGACCAGGTTTGTTTCTTGGTTTGGTTTGGCTTCTGCTATGGGCCCTAAAAGATTGAAAGTCTCTCAAGTCATTTCTTTATGATGACATAGGGTTAAAAAAAAAAAAAAGCAAAGCCAGATAAATACAAGAGAATAAAATCAAGTTGTCAAAAGTTCCACACACAGCTCTGACTTGTTTAGGAACCTAGGCAAATTGAAAGCAAAAACAAGACATACAAATGGAGCCCATGCTATGTGACCATGGGAAGCTCACTAGCTTAAGGCACTACCATTTTCCTGGGACAGGCCCACAGCAATTGGCTATGGAAATGTGGTTTTTCCAATTTCCTTCTCTTCCCTTTACTAGAAGATGAATTTAGGGTGATGAGCAGGGAGTAGGGCCTGCCCACAGCCACCTGTTTCCAGGTATGTTCCATCAGCAGGCAGATTTTGAGCAGAGCACCCCTGTAGCTAACAAAGTTTTCTTCTAGTGCCAATGTGTGGTCATGTAATGTCATGTTAAAGCACCTTTAATCTTTTTTGTTATTTTAAAATAATATATTTGTTAAGTAGATAAAAGAAACACTGGAAACTTGGGTGCTTCTCCTGGAAAGTTCAAATGTAAAACACAAACATGATCTGGGTTTATCTGGCTTTGTAAACAAGTCTGAAAATGAATGAGAGCTAAATATATAAAGCAGTTAGCTATCTATCTTTTGTCAGTTTTTAACTGAGATCTGTATTTAACATTTATTTATTAGTTTTTACACTCAGAAGAAATACACTTTGAATTTTGGCTAACATTGTAGGATGTTTAATTGCTTTCTCCATTTTTAAAACATGATTTCATCATTTTTGTAAACTTAAACCATCTTTGAATAGCCTCCTTTTCTTTTCCAATAGACCAATTACCACTCATGAGTCTGCAGAACATTTTTTCTGTATTCTTATAATAAATGTAAAATATTTGTAGCAAACTGTGCCTTCTCTTGTTTAATCTTTCCATCGTGTTTGTATTCCTCTTCCTTTTCTGTATAAATATACTCTAAGCAGAAAAAGAGGAAAGTGAGATTTCCATGGTAACTAGCCTCCTAGGGATATAACAGTGCGTAGAAATTATTAGCTTTCAGTTTCTCTGTAATTAAACTTATGAATTCTGATGAAAATGGGTGTATGTTGCTTATAGTCCAATCACTACTTTCTCTATTTAGATATCAAAACCGAAATGTAGTTCAAATCCCAGTTCTCAGTTTGGGTTGGCTATTTGCCAGGTTTTTTATATTTTTGTTTTGGGAGTTTTGTTTTGTTTTTTATAATGGAATTTGTTAAGATATAACACAATGATTTGGGGGAGAAAGGTGCCTGAGAGGGCTGTTTGGAAATGAGCTGAAACTTGCTACTGTGAAGCAGTTCAGATGTGCAGCCTTGCTTGCCTCAAGTACAGGCTGAGCTGGTCACTGAGCCAAGATGCTTGACTTCCATGTACTCCTCACACACCAGATCAGTACCCTTCCAAAAACTGCACTCTGCTACTTACATGTTTGGAAAAATGCAGCAGATTTTTCCCATTCATTTGCTTTCCCTATACTAAACCAAACCTTTTCAGCCTTAATCTTGGCTTAGAGGAGTCCACCCTCATGGCTTCTCAAAGGCACACATGTTAGTGTTTGTGTGGCAGCCCACAAGCTTCTCAAGAGAGGTGAGATGAACCCATTAAATCCTCTTTGAGGTGCCTGCTTCTGCAACACCCTGACCAGAGCTGTGTGTTTCTGGCATCTTGGTGAATTCTGTCTCATTATTTGTCTTGCCTGTCTGAGGTTGCATCCTCTTCAGCAGATTTGATTACTGGCCCAGAATCCTTAAAAATCTGCGGTTTTATTGAACTTAAGTTAATTAGGACCAGGTGCATCCATCACCAAGGAAGTTTGACTGACTGAAATCCCATTCCCTAGAATGAATGAACATTATACTTGAAATTCCTTGGAGCTCCTGTGGTATTTAAAGTCCTGCACTTCACTGTAATTCCCCCCTCTAGCTGGTGATTTCTCCAGGCATATGGTAGTGACATTGCTGTAGAAAACAGAGGTAGGAATTAGTTTCTATTAAAAGCATCAGCACTTACTCTTTAATTGAAAACTGAGTCTAATGAAGTGCTCACACTCCCAAAATCTGATACATCTGGACAGGGCGACACACCTAGGTCAAACTCTTGCTATTACACCCAGGTTCCAAAGACATCTGGTGTTGAAACAAGCACTGAGAAGGTAGGAAAATCAGCCTTCATCTCTGGTTAACTCTCGCTAGTTTGTAAACTCAAGTCATTTTCTAGGCCACAATTTCCTTACCTGTGAGGTTGGACTAGCAATAAATGGGTTTTTGGGGGAAGGAGTGGCTTCCCAGCCCCCTTCTTAAAAGCATCCCGATTTTCTATAGCTGGATTTCCGCTTGAGTGCTGATGGAAACGTAATTCCAGCTATCTACCTGTCATTACAGAAGCTAAGAAATCCATAATTTTTTTTTTAATTTATACAACTGGACCCTTTCTCCCAGGACCAAGCCTTGAAGGATAGAAGGATGGCAGAGGCCATTCATCAAGCAGAGTCCATTCCTTCTAGGAGAGTGCAGCTGTAATTCCTGCTTCCCAGCTCTCTGGAGAACCTGGATTTCTTTCTATTCCAAAGCCTGTTCTTTAGTCTTCCATTAATTTTAGGACTCTCCCTCCATGGCCTTCTAGATAATTCCCTTTTGTCTGAGTCATCCATGGTCAATTTCTGTTCCCTCACCCAGCTATGATGTCTAAGAATTTTTCCAGTTTTGAGATTTTGTTATTGCCCTTCTGAGGTCATTTTGGAATATTTGGACACCAAATATGCTGCTGATTATCTACACTAAGCCTTTTAATGTTTCCCCAGCTCAGGGCTTGGGTAATTCAAAATTATAAATGTTTCTTTTTCAGCTCTCTGTGGTGATCCATGGCACTAAATGATAGTTAAGTGATAAGGTCAATGGACTAGACATTATGAGAGGCTAATTGATCTAACATAGCAATATAAATCCCAAAATTAATAGAAAAATAAATATCACAGGAAGCTGAGGTATTGACAGACTTAGAAGCTACTCTCATCTAGCCTCCTGCCAGTTTTCCATAGTGCTTAGTCTTACCACACATTCAGAAGGGCCTTCCCCTTTCCTGTACAAAAAAAAAAAAAAAATCAAGTATTTCCTTCTAGACTTGAGTACAAGCCAATAAATAATTCAAGCCTGTTGAATCTTTATCACAGGCTAATTTTCCAAGCAGCCCTTGGAAGCCCTTCCGTCTGCCTCCTATTCTCCTAGTATCTTTCTGCCAATTGTCGACTCATCATGACACAGTATTGTGGCACAGTGGAACCCTGAGGGACACCCTTAGGATGCTTGTATCTTGTGAAAGAGAGCAGGGCAGGAAGGGATTTGCTCACTGAGGTCCTACTGAGGCTTACAGTCTTATGGCCCTTCTGTCACTGTCAACCCTATGCCCAAAACCAGATTTCTCCAACCCCAGGAATACACAGCTCTTTACTCTCCCAAGGAATGCCAAACAGGATACAACATCTTATCTGTTATAGTTTAACTATTACTTTTCATTTCAACTAAGTAGGGGTAACCCCAGCCAGGTTAATCCTTAAGTTGTTTTATTGTTTTGCTTTAATAAAACTAAGTCCAGCCTCCCCTATTTGTATCTCTGATGCATGTAGAAACTTAGAAAAGGAAAGACAAGCAGATTTATAGTACCATTCCTCCCTTCTTTGCTTTACTGATCTCATTCTCCCTCACGTACACCCTTTCTCATAGTCAGAAATATGCATGTTCTGTAAGTAACCTATGGTTTCCTAACCTAAAGCAGATGTTTCATGAATATAATCATTTGTCTTTTTAAAATATGTATTCTTCAGATGACATTTCAGGAATGCCAGGGGTCACTTACAAGACTAAGTATGATAAGGAATAGGGGAATTGGAGGGAAGGGGAAAGGAATGAAGGGAAAAGAAAAAATATGAGAAAAGGAAAAACATGGAAACAAAGTCTTTGTAAATACAGAAGGGTGGAGGGGGTGACGGGAAAGAAGGAGAATGGGGAAAAAATAAGAACCAAGATGCATCATGTAAAGGTACAAGATCCCAATGATGAATGTGACTGTATTGTATACCTAAAATGTACCAATAAACTTAATGAAAAAAAAAGATTAAGTATGATGGTTTAGATCTAAAACTTCTGCCCAGTCTCACGTATTGGGGGGGTGGGGGGGTGGGGGGTGGTAAGAAGGTAATTGGATGGTGGAGGCGCTGTACTCTGATGAGTTCATAGCTGAATGCGCTGTTAGGAGGTGGGGCTCAGTTGGAGAATTCGAGTCAGTGAGGACACGCCTTTAGAGAGCCTCTCCCTCACCCTCACCCCCCTTTCTCCCCTTGCCCTGCCCTCCCCCTCCAACACTCCCTACCTCTTCCTCCTTGTTTCTCCCCCACTTCCTGGCTGCCATGGGTTGAGCATCTTTTCTCCACTAGGACTTTCCACCGTACCATTTCTGCCTTGGAGCCAGCTAACGGTGGACTGAATCCTCTAAAACAAAGTGGCAAAAAATAAAATAAAAAAGAAACAAAGTGGCAAAATAAACCTCTCCAAAAGAAAAAGAAAGAAAGATGATGTAGTATGTACATGTCCCAACTTCCTATGATAAATGTAATCATTTCATACTGCAAAAAAGCACAAATAATAAATACAATTTTTAAAATATAAACTTCTTTCTAAATTGTGTGTATAGGGCATTTTGTCCCAGTGATAGGAAACTTACTAAGCATAAAGTAAAAGAGGAAAACTGGAAATTAAATCCAATTATAAAGGGCAGGAGGAAGAAAGGAAAGCAAATACTTGAAATTTGTTAATTATTACAATTAGGCAATAAATTTCCCTTAATTTCCTGACAACCAAACTAAAAAAACAATTAAAGATTGAAAATTCATAATCTAGACATTCGGCTTAATTGGCTAAAAAGAAATGTGATTCTGAGGGGATGCCACAGCCAGGAAAATGGCAGACAAAAAGGCCGGAGAGGAGGAGCCTGGGAAACCTCAGCTAGCTGGAGCCTCAGAGGATCTGAAGAACCAGCAGAAAAAACCTGAAGACAAAACCTTTCTTCTAGTAATAAAGGGGAAAGTTCCAGTGACAGCACTGAGAAACCATTGGCTGAAGAAGAAACTGCAAACTCCCCCACAACAAAGCCTACAAAGATCTCCAAGTTTGGATTTGCCATAGGTAGTCAGACAAGAAAGCATCAACTATATCCAAACTTGCATCAAGGAAACCTAAAGAAACTATTCTAACTCTTGCTCCAAAAGCACTTTCAGTAGCAGCAGCTTTTAATGGAGATGAAGACAGTGAATCAGAGGAAATAAATGCCTCCAGAAGCAAAGATGAGGATGAAGAATATTGGAAGGGACACACCAACATCAGCGAGACCAAACTCTCTCAGTAAAGGAAACCATGGATTTTCCAATAACCAGAAGCTATGGGAAGGAAATATAAAACCTCATCTCAGAAACATCCATGACCAAGCCAATTAAATGATATGTTTTGAATTGGCATGGCGGGGTTGTAAAGTTAAAAGGAATAGTTTCCTTTTTTTAAAGAATGATATAAGACTATATGTGGAGCCACTTTTTTTCTTTTTAAATTTTTTTAAATTGAGTGGTATACTACTACTGAGAGTTTTAAATTAAAGATAATTTGTTTTATATAGAGTTCAAGACATTTTATAATTTCATAGTTTCATGTGATTAGTTTCCAAAGGTTGCAGATAAATAAATCAGAAATGGTACCTTTTTAAGAATTGCATATGTTTTAGATACAACTATTAGCACATTAAGAGGGAAGCAAAAAGTTACTGTTTATTTAAAACTGCAAGCAGTTACTCCTAAATTAACTCCCTCATTCCATAAACTGGCTCCCAGGAACAGCCTTGTAGAGAAAGGAGGAGTATTGTATTGAAAGGAAAATATACTAGACTAGTGATTGAAATTAAATTTTGATTACAATTAAAATAGAGCTTGTTTTTCCTAATGGGCAGTTGTTTAAAGTCATTGCTATCAGTGGATACAAATTTTATTAATTGGGAAGTATCAAGTATTTGAAATAGCCTTTCACCTTAATGGTCCTGTCTACCTTCATTTGTCTTCAAAGAACAGCCATTTGCTACCAAAGTAAATCAGTATTTTGAATGTGCTTCTCTTGGCATTTATTAGCTAATTACTGTAATCATTTCCACCAGAACTTGAGGCAAATCATAAGGAAGCTATTTTTTTAAAAAAAATACAAGCCACCACCAAAACTTTAAATGTATATACTGCTTAAACATTTGGCTAATTTCTATTTTTTAAAAAGTATAAACACACAAAAAAATTAACATGGAAAATAATGGGATGCATTTTCTGTAGCTTTCTCTAAACATTTATATTACTAAGTTATTAAATCCAATTTTAATTGACACTACAGGATTTCTCATTAGAACGATTATATGGTGCATTTTAAGTATACATACTGACCAGTGGCCTCTCAAAAACACTGTAGATACTGGCAATAAAAGCAAAGAAAATGCATCTTCAAACACATTTTATAGAATTGCTCATCACATATACTGTTAGATTTGTGTATTGTAGTGTGTTTTGTACTTTTATATTGTATATGGACTTTTTATTACTTAAATTCTTTTATTGGTACATTTTAGGTATACAACACATTTACATTTCTCATTGGGAACTTGTACCTTTACATGATACATCTTTGTTCTTATTTTTTCCCCATTCCTAGCCCTCCCTTCACCCACTCCATCCTTCCCTATTTTCAAAGACTTTGTTTCCATTTCTCATCATTTTTCTTTTCCCTTCTTTCCTTTCCCCTGCCCCTCCCACTACCCCTACCCCTTTGGACCTTTTCTTCCTATTTTGCATTATAGATTATTCATTCTAATCATTGGTACATTTTAGGTATACAATATAATGACATTCATCATTGGAAATTTGCAGCTTTACATAATCTCTCTTGGTTCTTATTTTTCACCTTTGCCCAGCCCTCCCTTCAACCCCTCCATCCCTCCCTATTTAAAGATTTTGTTTCCATTTTTCCACTTTCTCATATTAATTCCATTCCCTTCTTTCCTTTCCCCTACCCCGCCCCATTTCCCCTTCCCCTTTGCCCCTTTTCTTCCTATTTCACATTATCTATTGTACATTTTTGTAGATGGACTCTTTTTAATGTAACAGTTAAACACATCTTTGAAAGCATAGTCACAGACAAAAGAAAACTGTTACAATAATTTCTTTCAAAATTCCTACAATGTGAAATTTGGAGGCAGCTTCAGATTATTTTACTGGTGGCAATTACTTGCTGATCTCTTTAAATAGGTAGTAACTCTAGAGAAGAAGCCTGTGCATATGCCTAATAAGGTGTTCTTTTACATTAAAGTTTAGAATAAGCCCCAAGTAAAACGATGGAACTATATATAGAACTATTAGTTCTTACATGATTTAATTATATCAAGATACATGAATTTAACTCACTTTTTAGGCAAACTTTCCATTTTTGTCCATTTTACTCTTTGTTAAATTAACATCCCGTCTCCTACATACTTTTTTCTTGACCCAAATGCAATATTAATATAAGGTCAAGATGAGGAGTGAGAAAAGACTGAGATGAATGTCTTTACTAAAATAATCAATGTTTTCTCAAACTTTAAAAAAAAGTGATTCCAAGATTTCATGTTTTCTAAGAATGAACATAAAATACATGGTGGTGCTTCTCAACTGGGGACAATTTTGTCTCCCAGGGGACATTTGACAATGTCTGTAAACAGTTTTGCCTGTCACACCTGGAGAGTGATACTGGCTCCATCTAGTAAAGTCCAGGGCTGCTGCAAAACATCCTACAATGCATAGGATATGCCCACAAAGAATTATGTGGTCCAGAATGTCAAGAGGCCATGACTGAGAAACCCTAATCCATGGGTCTTTCTGAACCTTGATGCAGGAGCAGTGGGAAAGTTTCTTTCATTGGACAAATTTTAAAGGAACAGTGGAGAATAAAAATTTTAAATACACTTTTATTTCCCATGAGTTGGTAAACTTGACATAACTTACACACAGAAACAATCTGAAGGATCAATAAAGCCAAGAACTCACTGTTTTAAATACGCTAATGAGACTAAGAAAAAAGAGAAAACATATCAGAATGAAAAAGTTGATATAAATACAGAAACAGTGGTGATTGAAAAGGTGATAGGTAAATACTATGAGTTCTACACTAATATGAAAAACTAAATTAACAAATTCTGAGAAAAATACTAACGTACCAAAGCAAACTCAAGAAGAAATAATTAAGAATAATTCTGTAACCATTAATGAATTGAAATCACACATTTCAAATCTTCCCACAGTATTTATACCAAGGAACTGGAGGCTTATTTTCATGCATAAAGTTGTACACAGATGTTCATAGCAGCTTTTTTCATCATAGCCCTAAACTGAAAACCTCCTAAACATTATTAACAGACCAATCCATAAGCAAACTGTACTACATCCATTCCATAAACTACTACTCATCAACAGAAAGGAGTAAACTACTGACAACAGAATTTGGGTGAACATCAAGAAAATTATCTTCAGTGAAAAAGTCAATCTCAAAAAGATACATACTGTATGATTTCATTTGTGTGACACTCATGAAATAACACAAAGGCATAAAGAATAGATTAGTGACTACTAGGAGCTAGGGATGGGAAGAAAGGATTGGTGTGCTGATATAAGAGTAACACAGGTGCTTTGTAGCAATGGTATATTTTGGTATCATAATTATTTTTTGCTTTTGTTTTTGTTCTGTTTTTTGTTTTGGTACCTGGGATTGAACTCAGGACCTTGTGCTGGCAGGCGCAGGTGCCACTGAGCCAAATCCCCAGCCCTGGTGTCATAATTATGAAAGTGGTTACACAGAGTTGCACACATGGTAAAAGTGCACAGAACTACACACAAACACACATACAGAGAAAGAGATGCATGACTGTGTACGTGTATAACTAAAGAAATCTGAATAAACTCCATGATTCTACCAGTGTCAAATTACTGGGAACAGGGCCAGGGATTTCCCAAGTTCGATCCCTAGTACTAAAAAAAAAGTATTGGGAGCGATGAGGGAGAAAGATGAAGAAAATTTCCCCTTATATTATCCATAAGGATTTCCCCTTATATTACCCTCTCATAAATATGTTACTGTTTCAAAGGAGAAAGTTTTAAAAATAAATATGAGAAAATTAATATCTTTCTACAAAAATAATACCAGGCCTAGAGGTATAGAAATAAGGATGATCTACAAAGGTTACCAAGATCAGATAATTTCTTCTTGCAATCTTTTCCAGAAAGAAGAAAAAGAAAAAAAAAAGGAGGAGAAGGAAAACTCTCCAATCAATTTAATGACATAATTTAACTTTGAAAACAAAGGGCAAGGAAAGTATAAGCAAATTGCAAGTTAATCTTAATCATAACGCACCTTCCTCAAAGTAAAGACAAACCAAATCCAGCAATGAATAAAACAGAAAACAAAAAGAGGGCTGGGGATGTAGCTCATTGGCACCACGCCTGCCTGGCAAGCACCATTCCCAGAACCACCCCCCTCCCTCAAAAAAAAGAAAGAAAGCTGAAATGTTCACCAACAGGAGAATGGAAAAATGAATTGTGATATCACCTCATAATGAAATACTTTATCACAAAAAATAAAGAGATATGTTCACTATTTTGGAATGACTCTCCAAAATAAGATTTTGGAGGCTTCTAACTTCTGCTTAGGATACAGAAAATCACATGGGAATATTTGTACACTAAACAATGAGGAAAAGCACAATAAGGGTCAGTTTGATTCCCTTCATCAGAGTGCACTCCGTCCAGCTGCTCAAGCTGGAATCCTTTCCTGTGTTTCTTACTCTCCTCTGTTAAGGGACAGCCTGGTCTTTGTTAACTCCTCCAACTAAACTCCCTTACCACTTTTCTCTCACTTTCTAATGAAAGCCTTTTCCTGTAAAATTTTGCTGTAGTTTTAATTTCCATTATTACTAAAAGTAAAGACCCATGCTAGCTTGTGACAGCTTTTTGTCAATTGTGGAGCTATTTCAGCCTGCCATGGATTCCCCCAGGCCCCAAAATTGACACTGCTCACAATATTGGACACTGGGGATAGTGCTATAAGACCTGTTAGAAGGTTCTAAAATTTGCCTCAAAGGAATAAGCTTTCTGAGAGGCAACCTGTGCAGTGTTTTAAAATGATAGGCTATCCTCTACAAGACAGAGCTGATGTGACACTGATTCCCAGTATCCAGAGGAAATTACAGTAGACAAACTGTTCCCACTTCAAGATTGGTGTAACTACCTTCTAGATATTCAAGAGCCAAGAAAGACAAAAGGACTAAGAGGACAATTAATATTTAGGCTCTTCCTTCCAAGGTCAGCTGAAAGTCAGGAAATGATGGGACTCCTCTAAAAGGGCCCTGCAACTCCAACTGAAGACATAAAGGATTAGAGGGACATTCAACTATGCACAGGAGCCTCCAGCTATTAAACCCGTGATCACCTGGATCCAGAAAAAGCTGAGCTCTACATACCTGAAACCACACAAAGACAATCATTTCATGGATATGGAACTACAGAACTAGAAAACCAAGACCAAGATAATGATCAAGCAGGTCTTGGCTCACCTCAGTTAACCCTCAAAAGCTGGCCTCCTGGTAGTCTGTTCCCCTTCCTCAGAGCTTGTACCCTCCAACTGCTCAGCCACATTCTTATTTTCCTTTTTAAGGGCTGGCCTGACCTTTGTCAGTTCCTCAAACTAAAGTCCAGTACCATTTTTTCTTACTGTCTAATGAAAGCTTTTTCCTGTTAACAAAGGGGGAGGGGTGGATAATCTACAAAATCAAAACTTTCTTAGACCATCAAAAAGCTGACTTCTGGGGAAGGGGGAAAGATAAAAACCAAGAGAGTATATAAAGGTGCAAATTTCCAATGATGAATGTCATTATATTGTATACCTAAAATGTACCGATAAAAGGATATACAGTTAAAAAAAAAAAGCTGACTTCATAAAATAACCAAGCAATTTAAACCACAAGAGTAACAAGTTTTTTGAGAAGATATGAGGCACACAGGGAGGAAGAGGTGGCAACTACCACAAATGTAGTTAAGTAGAAAATAACTGAAATCAACCATTTACAGGCAAAGTATGAAATAGTGTGACAGTCTTAGAACTCCAATCACAGTAGGCACCTGAACTCACTTGCTGCCATTTTCCTCTGGGTTTCTAGCAAGTGCTTATGAGGATGGGAGACCTGAGGCAGCTCTTCCTGGTGGCATGGCCAAGAAGAGACTGCCAAGATTTGATACTAGAGTAAATATATAAAAGAAGCTCATCCACAGTTAGCAAAGAGGAAGCACAGGTCATGATTGGTTGCTGCTAGAGAACAGACAAGCAACCTACCCATGCCCTAGACTTTAGGCATTTCTAAGAAAACAAAACCTATCTGCCTGTGAATCAGGAGCCACCCAAACCCCCTGTGCTTTAGGCCCACATTGGGTAGGAAGGTGCAGAAGTGATCTAATAAAGAGGTGGAGACAGGATGCTGAAAAAATTCCATCTTTTAATTGAAAGAAAACAGAAACATTTAAAAAATAGCTTTTGCAAGATGAAGCTAAGCAGTGCCTAGAGGTAAATTTATAACATTCTATGCTTATATTAAAAAGAAGAAAGCCTTCAAATAAATGACTGAAATAAACTAGAAAAATGAGAAAAAATTAAACCCAAATTATGTGAACACAAGGGGATAAATAATAAATAGCAAAATGATGAAATAGATTAAAAAATCAAAAGAAAAATCAATAAAATGAAATGTTAATTGCTTGGAAATATCAATATAAACAACAGATGTCTTCTAGAGAGATCAAGGAAAAAAAGACAAAAGACAATGATTACCAATATCAGGAATGAAATAGGACACACCACCATTCAGTACATGTTAAAATGAAAATAAGAAAATATTACTAACTTCATGCCAGGAAATTTGCCAACTTCATAAAATTTATGAATTTCTTGAAAGACACAAACTACAAAAACTCAGGAAGAAATACATAAGTCAAAGAGGTTGATATTAAATAAAATAAATTTATAGTTAAAAAAAAATCTTGCCACAAAGAAAACTCTGGACCCAATGAGTTCATTAATTAATTTTACCAGACACTAATAGAAGAAATACTAACAATGTTATATAAATGTTTCCAAAATGTAGAAAAATCACTTTAAGAGGCCAGCATTACACTGATAACAAAAACCAGCAAGAGTATTCAAAAAAAAACTCCAGACCAATATTACTCAGGAATTGGATACAAAATTCTTGAGAGAAGGTGAGCCAATCCCAGCACCCAGGAAGAGGCTCCCCCACCGCCATTCCATGTTCCTAGGGCAGAGAAGGTGAGCCACACAGGCACCAGAAGCACTGCACCCCCACCCCCACAAGTGGAAATGAGAAGACACGTAAACAAGCCTCAAAAACAGACTTCCAAATCACCTACAGCAACCCCAAAGGGAAACGAGATGGAACAATCTGATACTCAACCACCTGGA
>NW_004624743.1:27116516-27147503 GCF_000247695.1 Heterocephalus glaber
TGATGTCATTTAAAGTTCTAAATTTTGATGGAATCTCATTTATCAATTTTTTTCTTTTATACATCATTTTTTTGTATCCTAGGAAGTTCTTGCCTATCCTAAATTCATAAACATTTTCCCTATAATTTCTTCTTAAAGTTTTATAGTTTTAGGCTTTCCTATTTAGGTTCATAGATCCTTTAAAGTTATTTTTATGTATGGAAATAAAGGGTTGAGGTTAATTTTTTATATACGGGAAAACCCCACAAAATTCTTAAAACAATAAGCAAAAATAAAATAAAAATGGAATCAAACATATTTGACTAGAAAAAATGCATATTATCTCATTAGATACAGAAAAAAATTTTACAACATTCAGTATTCCCTGATGTAAAAATCCTCAAAAGTAGAAAGAAACATTTTCTACTGCAAAAGTTGGAACTTCCAGGAAAATGGCAGAGTGATGAATAGCAGAGAAATAGCCTCTCTGAGATTTGGTGTTCAGATGCTGGAATATAGCAATGTGAGGAAGAGAAGGAGAGAAGTGGGTATCCAGAACCTAGTGGATCTAAAGCAAGGATTGAAGCCCATGGGAAAAGTGAAGAGAGAGACCTCAACACAGAAGAAGGAGATAGCAAGCTGTACTTCCTTCCTGAGCCCTGACTCACTGCATGGGAGGGATGTTTCAAACCTGCAGACACACAGTAATTATTAGTGACCCAGAGGTCTCCACAGAGAAACCCATCAGTGGAACAGAGGAGTGGACACAATGTGGTTGGTGAGTTAGTAGGGTTCAAATGTCCCCCAGTAGAGGGCAATTGGCCAGTAGTCATTTTGGAGAGAGGCCAACTGAGCTCAGAACTGAGAGGAGCTGTGGGCTAGCTACATCTACCAGTTCCCAGTATCAGGGTGAGGTGGAACAGAGTTCAAGCTGGCAGGAGGCCCATGGAGTGTTGCAGGCTAAACAAATTGGGTTCCAGCCTCACAGCCAGAAACCAGCCTGAACTTTAGTCCAACTGAAGGTTCAGGCTTCCAGGATTATCCACTACCCCACTGTAAATCTAAGGCTGGCTTGCTGGGATCAACACGGATCTGGGCTCTGTGTGCCCACTCTGTCTACCAGTGATACCAGAGACACACCCTAAAGTGAACATTTTTTTTCTTTCTCATTTGTTTTTTTGTTTTTCTTTTTTTGATTGTTCTTGTTTTTATATGAGTGTGAACAGTGTCTTTAGGTTTTTTAGTTGTAGTTGTTCTGTTGTTTTTATTTCTTTCTTCTATTTCCCTTCTGTCTTCTTCACCAGTTTCCAGAAATTTGAGTAATCCTCCTTCATTCTCTAGCCTTCCTTCTAATATCGTCTTCTTCTTCTATTTCTCTATTTTTCCCCCTAACTCCTTTTAAATTTTCTCCCAGAGGGTAAAATCTCCACATTGAGGGAATATTTACTGTATACAATTTTCTGGTTTTAGATTTTGTTATATAAGTACAAACATGGCTTATATGGTTAAAGGTGGCAAATTAATAGTTACCACAGGGCTGGGTATTTAGCTCAGTGGTTCTGCCACCTGCTTCACAAGTGCAAGGACCCAAGTTTGATCCCCAGTACCAAAAAAAAAAATAGTTACCACAGTTTGTCATTTTCTAAGCTATGTTTGATGCTACTGTTATTGCTGATTGTACTACTTTAGCCAAGGTGACATAATTGTGTTTTTTTTCTTTTGGTACTGGGGATCAAACTCAGGACCTTGAACTTGCAAAGCAGGTGGGGTGCCACTGAGCTAAATCCCTAGTCCTGTTCTAATCAGTTGTTCTTCCTGGTGTGTCAAGACTGAGATTACTGAAGAGTCATAAATAATACTATAGGCCAGTGCCAAAGAACCAGGGGGTAGGCCATATAGGTAGTAATTTCTCATCCCCAATAAATTGAAGAGGTAAGATGTTGCAACAGACTCAAAACACAAAAGCCAGCTACACCTGGAAGACATCTCTGAGAAGTAATCATTTCCTAAGGGTTCTAGCAATAAAGCTACCTGTCAACTGCAAAGGTTTATCTATGAATAATGTACAGTTAAAATGATAGTCAATATTTAAAAAATAAATATTTCTCTCCCAAGATCAGAAACCAAGTAGAAATATCCACTCTTGTTATGGTTTATTCATCTTGCAATGGAGGTCACAAACAGTAAAATAGTGTAATAAATGAAAGCATAAAATCAGAGCAGATCAAAGTAAAATTATTTTTATCTGTAGCTATATGATCAACAATGTAAAATAAAACCCAGGAATTCCAAAAATCTTGTAAAACTAATAAGTGGGTTAAGCAAGGTCACAGGGAAAAAAGATCAACCTATGAAATCAACCAGATTCTATATACTAGCAACAATTAGAAATTGAAACTGAAAAAATTACAATCAATAATGAAATTTTTAGAGGTTAAATTAAATGTATAAAAATGTACCCTAAAAATTATAATACTATTAAGAGAAATTAATGGAGAGCAACACCATGAGAATGGGTTGAAATACTTGATACAGTATCAATTCTACCCTTATGATCTATATAGTTGATGCAATCCCAATCAAAATTCCAGTATTGTCCAGCTGATTCTATAATTTATACATAAAATCAGTGGATCTACAGTCACCAAAAATTTTGAAAAAGAAAGACTTGTATTACTGATGGTAAAACTACAGTAACCAAACAGTGTGGTATTTGCAGGAAGATAGCCACAGAGCTCAATGGAAACAAATTGTGATTCCAAAATAGACCCGCAGAAAGTCTATATGGTCAGATCATGGTGTCAGGACAATCGGCTATTTCAAAGTAAAAGCCTTTGCTACTTTCCCTAGAAACTTTGCTAACACTTTTCACCAAATAAAGATTAATCTTAATGGGACTGTAGACCTATAAAGGAAGAATTATAAAAACTCCAAAAGAAAATATAGGAGGAAATCTTTGTGATTTTTGGGCTAGGCAAACTTTTTAAACACAACAAGTACAGATCATAAAAGAAATGATAAATTGGACTTTCTGGAAATCTAAAACTCTTTCTCTTTGTAAGATACTTGCAATAAAAAAAGATACTTGTAGTAAAATGAAAAAATGATAGAATGGGTAAAAATATTCACTAAATACATATTTGGTAAAGGTCATAGCTCCAGAATATATGGGGAGCTTTTAGGCCTCACTAATAAGACAAATGACCCAATTTAAAAAAAAAAAATTAAATCAATTCTTTACCAAGGAAAAACTATAAATAACCAGTAAATACATAAAAAGAATACTTAATATTGTTAATCATCAAGGAAATAAGAACTAAAACCTCAAAGGACAAAACCGAAAAAGTAGCTATAGACCAATATTTCTGATCATATTAGTTAGGGTTCTCTACAGGAAAAGAATTAGTAGAAAATATATGTCTAATTATGCAAGGGGATTAGGTTTACTTACAGGATCAAAGGCAGGAGAGCCTACAATGGCTATGCACACACTGTAAAACCAAAGACCCAGTAGCTACATGACCAATCCAAGTGGAAGCCTCAGAACAAGAGAGATCAAGGATGCACACCAATCCAAGCTGGAAGGCCTGGAAGCTCACTGGATAGATGGCAGGATCAGTATGCTCAGGAAGGCTTAAGAAACTGGAGACCCAGTCCCAAAGGCAATGACAGCAAAGGACAGGCCCAGTCAGGAAAAGTGGAGCTCTTCAAAAGAGGCACACTTCTTCTTTTCCTTTTATCCTGTCCAGGCAATAAGTCGACTCTATTGGTTGGTGGCACCCACATCTGGGGTGGGCCTTCCCTGCTCCATTTGCCAGCCTACATGTCAATCATCCACAGACACACCCAGAGCTGTGCTTTACTGTTCTGCTAGTCAATTCTTCATCCGTTCAAGTTGACATATCATGATTAATGGAAACACTGATGAACATATATTTTAAAATTCTCAATAAAACACTAGCAAATTGAATCTAACAGCTCATCAAGAGCTCACCATGATCAAACTGGATTTATTCCAGGGATCCAAGGAGGGTTTAACATACACAAATCAATAGATATAATATATCGCATTAATAGAATAAAGGACAAAAATCATAATCATCTTAATAGATGCAAATAAAGCATTTGATAAAATTCAACATCCCTTCATGATAAAAACTGAACAATTGCCAGGCATGGTGGCGCACACCTATAATCTTAGCACTCAGGAGGCTAAAGCAGGAGGCCAGCCTGGTCTACATAGTGAGTTCAGGGCCAGTCTGAATTACAAAAGGAGACCCTGCCTTAAAAAACCAAAAAAAAAAAAAAAAAAAAAAACCTGAACAATTTGGCTACAGAAGAATTGTGCCTCAACATAATAATGGTTATGTAAGATGATTACTAGAGGTTGGGAGGGTGCTGGATAAAGGAGGTTAGACAATGGGTCCCAAACACAGTCAGAAGGAATATGTTGTGACTATAGTTCATAAGAACCTGTTATACATGTTAAGAAGACAGAGAAGAGAGGAGCTAGAAAGCTCCAAACATTAAAGAAATAAGAAAAAGGAGGAAATACTAATCACCCTGATTTGATCAGTGCATGCTATATGCTTGCATGTCTTGAAACATCACACCAAACCCCATTAATGTGTATAATTAATACATGTAAAAAATAATATATATGAAAATAAAAGATAAGAGAGAACATTGTACATCAAAAAAATGAGTAAACTTCAAAAAACTGACATTACTGCCACTTGCAAGGAAGGTGAACAACTGGAAATCGCAAATAATCATAGAAAATAATTTGGATTTTTTAAATAAAGTTAAACATGTACCTACCACATGAGCCAGAGAATCTACTTTTAGACACAAAAATGAAAGCAGAGGACCACATAAAGACCTGTTGTAAAAGCATTATGCTAAATGAAATAAAGCCAAACACAAAAGACTTTAAAGCATATGATTTCTTTTATATGATATTCCGAAAAGGCATAAAATGTTATGACAACAAACATATAATTGAGCAGGGTGTGGTGGTGCACACCTATAATTCTAGCTTTCTGGGAGGTTGAGGCAGGAGGATCATAAATTCAAGCCCAGCCTGGGCAACTTTGTAGCTTAGTGAGACCCTGTCTCAAAATTAAAAGTAAAAAGAGACTGACTCAGTGCAAAGGTCCTGGTTCAATCTCCAGTACAAAAATAAAAAAGAAAGAAACAAACAAACATAATAGGTTGACAGGGACTGAGGGTGGGCTACAGAGGGTACAATGAAATTTTATGAGGCGATGAGTGTGCTAGTCCTCCTGATGGTGGGAGTATATATGACTGTACACGTTTGTCAAAACATTTGGACTGTACACTAAAAAGTGTAAATGTTATTTGTATATGAATTATACCTCAATAAAACCAACTTAAAAATTTGAATGAGGGGCCAGGGATTTGACTCAGTAGTGCTGCTGCCTGCCTTACAAGTGCAAAGTTGTGAGTTCAATCCCTGTAAACCGCCCCCCCCAAAATAGAATGAAAGCAATCTAAGATTACATATAGTTTCAGCCCATTTACTTAAGGATCACAAATTTATATAAAACTCACCATATTGTTTTCTTTTTTTTTGTATTAAATCTTTTATTGGTACATTGTAGGTATACAACACAATTACATTTCTCATTGGGAATTGTACCTTTACATAATGCATCTTGGTTCTTATTTTTTCCCCATTCCTAGCCCTCCCTTCATGCCCTCCAACCTTCCCTATTTACAAAGACTTTATTTCCATTTTTTCCATTTCTCAGCATTTTTCCTTTCCCTTCTTTCCTTTCCCCTGTCCCTCCCACTACCCCTACCCCTTTGGACCTTTTCTTCCTATTTTACATTATCGACTATTCATTCTAATCATTGGTACATTTTAGGTATACAATATAATGACATTCATCATTGGAAAGTTGCACCTTTACATAGTCTCTCTTGGTTCTTATTTTGCACCCTTGCCCAGCCCTCCCTTCAACCCCTCCATTCCTCCCTATTTACAAAGATTTTGTTCCTATTTTTCCATTTTCTCATATTAATCCCATTCCCTTCTATCCTTTCCCCTAGCCCTCCCACTTCCTTCCCCTTTGCCCCTTTTCTTCCTATTTCACATGACCTATTATACATTTAGTCCTTATTTACGCTTTCAGTTTCTCACACCAGAGAAACTATTCTGTATTTGCACATGTGTGTCCTATTGATTTCACTTAAGAGTATTGCCTCAATGTGCATCCACTTAGCTATAAATGTCTCTAATTTCTCATTTTTTATGGCTGAGTAGTACTCCATTTTATTTAAAAAAACCCCACATTTTCTTTATCCAGTCTCCAGTTGATGGGCATTTGGGCTGTTTCCAAGTTTCAGCTATTACAAACTGTGCTGCTATGAACATGGCTGCACATATATCACTGTGGTATGATTCTTTTAATTCTTTGGGGAAGATCCCCAGCAGTGGAATAGCTGGGTCAAATGGGACTTCCAGTCCTAGTTCTTTGAGGTATCTCCATCCTGATTTCCACAGTGGTTGCACCAGTCTACACTTCCACCAGCAGTGGAGCAGGGTTCCTCTTTCCCCACAGCCCCGCCACCAATGGTTATTGGTTGATTTCATGATAGCAGCCATTCTTTCTGGAGTGAAGTGGAATCTCAGCATTGTTTTCATTTGCATCTCTCAAATGACCAGGGATGTTGAGCATTTTTTCATGTATTTATTTGCTATTTCTACTTCTTTGTGTGAGAAATGTCTGTTCATTTCAGATGCCCATTTTTGGATTGGCTCTTTAAATTTCTCACCATATTGTTTTGAGATGCCAAAATGTTTAGTTAATACTATAATAAAAGTCAAGGAAATAAAAACAAAATCCTAAATTTCAGTTTCTTTTGGGCAAAAACATAGATGAATATCATGGTGAGAGACATGCAGGATCATTAAAAACCTTCCTATTCCTCTATTTCTTAAGGTGAGGGGTTTCTACAATGTCTATATTATTATCCTTCATTATATCCTATATAGTAGGTACTTTCATATAAAATATATGAAATATTTTATAATACCAAAGCAGAAAATAAATTGGGTTATAAATTTATGTGTTAGAACTTTTCCTATACTAAATCAACTAAAGAGACATTGTTTCCTTATATAAAAAGTATGAAATATTTACTGCTGTAATGTTTTTCCTATAGGCAGACAATGCCTGCAGTACTTTCTCTAATAGTCTCAGATCTGCTGACAGCAAAATTTTCACTGAAGTGGGAGAGCAGAGCCATGGAATGACAGGTTCTATTTCTGAAATGTCTCAGGGAACCATCCCAAGGCTGCAGTCCATGTTAAAGAGGGCGATCTTTGCCTGGCAGGCCTGAGGGACCAAAAGGGACTGGCCAGGGCCACTCGCTCTACCTGAAAATGATATCCATCTCCTTGTTTTCTCTCAACAATGCCAGAGCTTTATTTAGGCAGCTAGGCTTAGCATGTTAAGCATGACACTTTGTTGACCTTTATTCCACACTGGACCTGTTACGGCTTCAGCTTTCCCACTCCAGGCAAATCATTACCGTTGAAAGTGTCCATGGGCAGAAGGTGCAGCAGGGTGGAGGTACCTCGCAAATGACACTGTTCGCACGTCACAGAAAAAAGCCTTTAGCCTTCCTTCCCACCTCCAAATCTCCTGCACCAAGTTCTGGACCTGTGCCATCTCCTTGATCCTCCCCACCCCACAGTTTGTTCATCTTTCCACATTTATTCTTGAGCTTCTCATTTGCTAACGCACAGCAATTTCCACCCCTAGAAGAGACCCGCCTTCACCCATGTGGACCAGGATGATGACAGTAATAAAAGCTGTTCAGGGACCCAGGGCAGGCAGGGGCAGGGGTGGGAAGCCAGACACTTGTTGGTCCTCTTGTGAGGACCTCTCTGTTGAGTTGGCCTGATCCCCTCACCACCCTCTTCTGAAGCATTAGGCCACCACTGATGGTCAAACTCATATCTATTAAGGACAACTAAAAACTGCATTGAAATACCATTTCTTACTTATCATATTGGCAAGATTTCAAATTTAAATAAATTCAAAACAAAAACAACAGATTCTAAAATATATCTGAAAATTTAAACGAATATGAATAGCCAAAGCAATCCTACAGAAAGACAAAATGAGAGGACATACACTAAGATGATGTGCTACTGACTTAAGGACAAATGGACATAAGTTAACAAATGGACAACTAAAAATAATGGAGCCAGAAATTGACCTACTCTTACATACTCAATTGATTTTTGACCAATGCACCAAAATAATACAATAGGGAAAGGAAAGGCTTTTCAACAAATGGCCTTGAAATAAAGACATTTGAAAAAAGAAAGAACCTTGATTTCTACCCTCACAGGATACACAAAAAATTAAAATTGAGGTGATTCACATTCTTATGAATTTTACATCAAAATGCAAATAAATATCAAAGTCTAATGATATGCATTTGAACTACATAGGCATGTGACAATGTTTGTAATTTAGTTTGAGGTACACTTTTAAAAATTTAAACAGAGAAGGATAAAGGAATAGAAAATGAATAGGTATATAACAAAACAAATGTAGAAAATTGTTAATTATAAACTATAGATGGTGGGCATGTGGGTGATCTCTTGTGATCTTTCATCTTTCCTATTTGAAATTTGTCATAATAAATATTATTTTTTTAAACATCCTAGTAGTTTTTATTAGTATCTTTGGAGTACGTAATGGTTACATTCATTGTGGGAAGTTTATACATTTACTAACATATCTTAATTCTTTTTTATTTCCTATCTCCCTTCATTTTTAGACTCCTTCCCTTTTATAAAAGTTTTCCTTCCTGTTTCCCATTATCTTTTATGTTGCTCTTCATTTATACTTTGAGTCTCTCATATAAGAAAAAAAATCAAGGTGCAGAATTATGCCTATATTATGCCATCTTTTATTTAAATGTATATATATACATTCATTCTGCTGACATTTGTTTAGAGAAATATTGGAAAAAAATAGAGTGAGAAGGACAAATCACTGTATCCTTTCAATATTATTTTGACATGTGAACATATAATCTACAAGGTGTAGTTAAAATGCAGTGAATATTTAAATTAAAAATCACTTGTTACTGAAAAAGATATATCATCATTAACCTCCTTCAAAATACTACTTCACTTCAAACACACTTTTCCCATCATTCTTGCTACTTTCTGAAGCACATATGGAAGTCCTCTTCTGTGAGTATCTTTAGTTACACTCTTGTGGCTGTCTCAATGTCCTGAGTCAATTCAAAACAATTACCTTTCATGGCCATTTTTACTTTAGGGAAGAGTCAAATATAACATAGTGCCAGATCCAGTGAATGAAGTGGATGAGGATACACCATAATATTTTTATAAACCTGCTTTTCCACTGGAAGATACTCAGCAGAAGCATTCACCACGTTTTTTATCATACCTCCTAAAGACACTCATAAAAGAGGAATTCTTGAACTGCTTCAGAAAATGACCAGAATGATGGGATATGGGGATTCAAAGTCAGGGGGATTAACAGAAATTTTACTGTACTAAATTTTTAAAATTTAACTATTCATCATATATTTTGACCATCCTTTGCATTTCAAACTATATATTTATTTTTTACTTATTTATTTATTTGAGACAGGGTCTTGCTATGTAGTTTAAGCTGGCCTTGAATTCACTATGTAGTCCAGATTGGCCTCAAACTCATGGTGACCCTCTTGCCTCAGCCTCTCAAGTGCTGGGATTGCAGACATGCATGTGGTAACAAAGGGGTTAAAACCCTCAGCACCCAAACATCTTTTTTTTTTTTTCCCAAAAAGAAAATTTTGTGTATTCACGCCTAATCCTCCAGTTGTATAAACAATTAACCTACCATTCCCCATCATTTTCACAAATTTTGGTCAAGGCCAAACATAATTTAATGAGGTAGGTAGTTTCTTCTTCGAGCCTTCGTCTCAGTGGTAACTGTCAAGGCTGGGGCAGAGCAGAGCTGAATTCTGAGAAGGACCGTGACGAGGAAGGCACCAGTGACTGGGGAGCTTCTCAGTTGGCTACTTTCTCAACCTCATCCAAATCATCCGTGTCCTATCTTTCTATCTTCTTATTAAAATGCTCCTGGATCCTGTTGAGGATGTTCATGCTGTGCTTGCTGTCCACCATGTTCACGGCCAGGCCCCTCTTGCCAAAGCAGCCGATCACCCCATCCGGTGCAGGTAGGCCTCATTGTCCAGGTTCCCATCCTTGTCCACCGGGAGACAGACACTTGCTCAACATCAATACCTCAGGCGTACACGTTGGGGGTCACCAGAGCCTTCTCTTTGCCTTCTCGGAAGCACTCAATCACCGCAGCCCTCTTCTCCTCCATCATCTCGCCACTCAGCAGAGCCACCTAGTGGCCTTCTTTCGCGAGCTCTGCTGCCAGCCAACTGGCTGTTTTGCAGGTATGGCAGAAAATCATGGCTTGAGCAACGGTGATGGCCACATAGAGGTTTCACAAAGCCTGGAACTTCTCATCTCTATTGCAGCACAGGACGTAATAGTGCTTGATGGTGTCCAGTGTCTCCTCCTTGACTTCAGTTTGATGATATTGGGGTCTGGGACCACCTTCTGGGCAAACTTCCATATAGTCTTCAGAGGTGACAGAGAAAAGCAGCATCTCGCAGTTCCTGGGCAGCATCCTCTGGATTCGGATGCTCTGATCCTGGTGCCCTTAAGTAGCTATCATCATGTTGGCTTCATCCAGCACAAACACCTTGATCTCTTGATCTTCTTGGGGGTCAATGAACTTGAGCCAGGAGCACCAGTCCAGGACGGTCCCATGGGTGCCGATGACAATCTGCTCACTGATCTTCTGACCTCTTTCCAATTTATTGCCTCGAACAGCATAAGCTAACTTTGGTTCAGGGTAAAATTTACCCATCTGTTCAATCACTTTTCCTGTTTGAAGAGCAAGCTCAAATGTTGGGGAGAGCCACAGACACTGGGGGTATCTGTTTGCAGGTTCTACTTGGCTGAGCATGGCCAACACAAAGGCAGCTACCAGAATGAGACTGAGCAATTAAATTTTGTGAAGGTTCAACAAGCATCAAAGGTAATATGTTCTCTTATATTTTGGATGGACAGTTGAAACCCACGGCAGACTTTCTGGAGAAGCTGTGGTTTTAGGTGGAGTTCTTCAAAAGACTTCACTGAGTAGAGAGAGGAGCTGGGGTCCCACTGCAGGACTTCCACTTGGTTTGTGTTATGGACAAGGTTGCTTCTGATCACCTTGTGGAGTAAAGACTGGGCAGCTCTGTCCTCTTTCTCTTCATCTGTCTTCTCTTCATTAGCATTGGTCTTGACAACAGCATCATTGGCATCTGGTTTGATTTTCTCTTCCTTTAGATGGAAGTTGCTCAATGACTCAGCAGCTGCTTCCTGCTTGTCCACTGCCAGAGCCCACAAGTCAGTGGCCATGGTCTCAGGCGCATGCGGGACTCTGGTGTTGGTGGACTCCCTGCTGATGTGGTACGATCATGGGCTCTAGGTGGTTACAGCAAACCTCGGTCTGTTCCCACCAAGAGAGAACTCATTTACTGCCACACAGGGGTCAAACATCTTTGGTAACACACTTCTGCCCAGAACATACTGGACAGTCAGAGAGTATTGCACTAATGAGGACTGAAAATAGTACAAGACAAAAGTAAATACAAAAGAGAAAATATACAGACTGGGGATTTAGCTCTGTGGTGCCGCCACCTGCCTCACAAGTGCAAGGTCCCTGATACCAAAAGCAAAACAAACAAATAAAAAAAAGAGAACATACAGATTGCCTTATCTAAAGAATCTTTGTTTTCATTTTTTAAAATTTATTAGTACTTGTTTGCAGTAATAATGATTACATTTATTGTGCAGAATTGTACATGTACATAACATGGCTTAATTCTTTATTTTGTCCCCTTCCCCTCCAATCTCTCCCTGCTCCCTCCAATTCTTGTTCCTCTTCCCAGTTGCAGAGGCTTTATTTCCATTTTTTTCTTCAATTCTCTAAAGAGCCTTTTTTGAGGCCTAAGCCAGAGGCCTTGACCATTGGCAGCTGTGATGTTCCTGAAAGACTAACAGGGAACAGAATCCCCTGAAAAATAAATTTCTAAGATACCTACATTTGCCAGCTCAGACTCTTTCCCACGTCTTCACTCCCTTATAAGAACCCCAGTCTCTCACCCTAACTTCATAGTGCCTGTTAGAAACTTTCCTGCATCCCTCCTGGCAGTGTACTCAGTGATCTAAATATACTCACACCTTTCCTAAATTCCCTGTCTACTGGTAAATTCTGTTACCACACCTGTCACTAGCCCTCTATATGCCAGCTGGTATGGCAGAAAGGAATAAAAACTTAGAGAATCTAGATGACCAGCTCATTTCCCTGGCTCTCCATGATTGAAATCCATTCATTCTTATTTCTGTCTAGAAGAAAAGAGAAAAAGCAGACAGATTGAGCTCTTTGAAAGTTTGTCTGGAAACTGGAAACTCTGACCACAAAATCACAGAGTTCTTGCCCTGGGTCTAATAAGTTCACAACAGGATTTCTAGTGCTATTTCTCCAGTCACACCTTTATCCATCTGCCAGTCACTCTCACACATTCACCCATAGAGGACTGTGTTCGAATAATCCCAAAAAGCCATCTGTAGTGTGTCCCTGTGGCCTCCTCAGGGCAAGGATTTTCAGTCTGGCAGCTAGCTTCTCAGGCAAGGATCCTCCCAAAGATATGATGTGAAATGTTATGCTCAGAAATGCAGTTGAGCCAATGGGATAACATGATGCTGAGATGGAAGTCATCACTAGCTTGCCCAAGACTTTTCCTAAAAATCAGAAATCCAAAATTGATGATGTAGCCTATTTACCTGTATCTAGCAAAACATTTTCACATCCCCCCAAAGGCAAATGCCCAGTCCTGCAGCTAGCCCAGATTTGCCAGGAAATACTGAACATGAACAGGCCATTGAATTCAAGAACAGCCACAGTCTACATGGGGCATCTTTCTAGTTAGTTCTCACAGGTCTACTAGACGTCTGCTGCATGCATGGCAGTGAACTAAGTTAAAAAATTCATGAAATGGTAGAATAGCTGATGAGATGAAAGAGCACACATTTTTCTCAGGTAGATAGAATGCTTGTTGAAACAGATTACTCCTGGGAAGGGCTGAGGAAGGGCAAAGACATTGACCCCATAGCTAAAAATTAGAGCTATGAACAGCAGCCAAGAAAACCCAACTGATTACACTGCCTCTAAAGGAGAAACATCAAAGGAGAGATTAAATTAGAGCAGCAAATTTAAAATCGCAGATGGGCTATCTGTCTTTATCAGCTCACATCACTAATGAAATCTAAATCTCCGTGGAAAGCAATGAGAAAGATACAGAAAGAGAAAGGATGTTAAGAGGAGGCTGGGTTTAGAAACGAATGTCCTGGGAGAGGCGAGATGTTTAAAATTAATCAGTGGGCCTAGCCGGAAAAATCTCCAATCTGCTTCCTTTTTCCTGGAGCTGAGCCCAACCTCTGGGAGAGACTGAGCCCATGTGGGGAAAAATTGGGGAAGAGAAATCATTGGTAGGAAAGAAGAGAATTTAAAATGCAAACAAAATACAGAGGGCTGTTCTGGAGATCATTTTACAGACATCATGGGATTGTCCCAGGTGCCATGGGACAGAGCAACTCAGTGAAGTGCTTCCTATGCACAACAGGCCTCTCATATCCTTCAGGGCTGCCATGTTTGGGTCCTCTCTTGCTGTCAGTCCACAGGTTGCCTGTAGAGGGCACACTATCCTGATGCAGGCCTCTGTGCTTTCAAGTCTCACTGCTCCTAGGGCCAACTCTGAACAAAAGGTCCCAGAAGTGATCAGCAGCCTTTCATACCTTTCATTATCTTGAACCTTTCACACAAGCTAAGAGTGCCATTCTGATTCTTTTGATCTTGGTAATGTTTTCTACCAGGCAGTTCAGTTATCACTTATCTTTACTTCAAGTAAAAGTAAAAAATAGGGTGTGGTAAAAAGTGTATGAGCTTTAGCACACTGATCTGAGTTCAAATCTCAGCTCTACCATGCACTATGAAGCACTGAATAACACAGTAACTTAGAGGCTTGGATCCTCCATCTGTAAAATAAAGATAATAATTGTCCTGCTGATATGCAATGCATGTACAAATGCCTATGGGAGCAGTGTACACCCACAAAGGCTCCACAGATGTTTCTTTTCCACTTCAACTTTCTCCAGAGATGTTCACTTCAAAATCCTGTTGTAATGCATTTAACTCTGTTCAATGAACTGAGACCATCAATAGCAAATGAGATCTCTTTAGCCCTTCAAATGCTATCATACCTCAAAATTCATGGATGGCAAACTAGATTTAGACTCTGTACTTGGTGACTTTTAGGCAAAATCCTACTCGTGTTTGAATTGTATTCCAACTAGGTTGGACTACTCTAAAGTCTTACTGAGGACTTTACTCTAAAGGCCTACTGAGGCATCTGGCAAAGGGGCCTAAGGTCATTCCCTGCCTCTAGTCTCCTTACCTGTTTTCACTGTGTGATCATTACAGGAGCAGGGTACTGAACTCAAGGGCAACCACAGTCTACACAGGCAGCTATCCAGTCAGGGCTCATAGGTCTACCAGATGTCTGCTGCATGCATGGCAGTGCACAAAATTAAGAAATTCATAGGTCTCTGTACGGCTCCTTTGAGGAAGGCTGCAAATTGTCTTTCAGTGTCTGTTATGGGCTAACTTGTACCCCTGCAAGATTCATATGTAAAATATCTCCCAGTATCTCAAAATGAGAATATGTTGGAGATAATATCTCTATAGGGGCAGTAAGTTCAAATGAGGTCACTAAGTTGAGCCTTAACCCAATATAACTAGTGACTTTGGAATGAAAGAAAATGCAGACAAAGACTTACACAGAGGGAAGAGAGACCTCATAAGGAAGCAACACTTTGACACCTTGATCTTGGACTTCTAGCCTCCATAACTATGAGGAAATAAGTTCTGTTGCTTAAGGCTCCCAGACTGTAGTATTTGTTATGGTGGCCATAACAGACTAACACCATGGCTGGGAGATGGCTACAAGTGGAGCAAACTTCTTAAACAAAGAGATGGAGTCCACTCACTGAAAATGGCTGCACTGTTCTTTAATCCTAGATACCTCCCCATCCCATGCTTAAGGAGTTGTATACAGAGAAATGCATTTCTACCTCATGTAAGCCACCACATTGGGATTTCTTGATTATGGCAGCTTAGCCTGCATTTGGGCTAATATTGTCACTCTTCCAATAGAGGAACTAAGTGCTGTGTTCTAAGTGGGGCTTTCAGATCTGCTGGAGGCCCAGGATCCTAGAGAAGTCTTAGTGGTCCCCTGAATTCACTTCCCACCTGAGGTAGGTACAGAAACCTTCTCAAGAGTGTGGCCCACACATGCCCATCTGGCCTTGGCTGAAAATCTTTCTCAACATAAATCTCTCATCACTCAAGAGGCTGCTTTTACATAAGCATGGCCACGACTGGGTAAGGGACATTAGTCAGACAGTCCTTGTGTGATAGGCCACAATTGACTCTGTCCTTGAGGTTTAATCCCAGCCTCTGGAGAGTAAGATGAGATTTGTCAGCCCTTCAACCACTAGTTGACTGGATTGCCAGAGAAGTGCCCAAGTGTTCTGTGTCTTTAGTGTCAAAATAACTTTATTCACAGCACCTCTAGGCTAAAAGAAGTGCCAGGTGGTTCCACATATTTAGTACTTATTCACACTCAACTTAGTATTTATATTCTAATAACTTAGTGTCTGTTTGAAATAACATACATAAATTGAAAGGAAAAACACTATTTCGATTTCGTTCTTAAATAATCACTGTCACTTATTTATAAGGTGTGTACCTGGTAGGTACTGCACAACTTCTCAAGCCTTAGAATTACAGTGGACCTAACTACCCTGATTTCCTATTGCACAGTGATTACTATGCAGTTGTTTTTAATAGAGCAACCACTGGAAATCAGCCTCACAAATACATGTGATCAAATAGAATGTAGCATAATCTAACATTGAATCTATAAGTTACATGGAAATAGTAACTCACATAACATGCAACAGATGATTTGGGATGTCTAAGAATCCTTTGGGGGTGTCTATGAATTTCTGTGGCAGCATGGAGTGGCTCAGGGTACAATTTGGTAACCACAGACCTAGTCACAAGTATCTGCTTACTGGAAGTTTATCTGGGTTCACATCTGTCATCATTTTCCACATCTTTAAAACTGGTAAAATTATGGACCTACTTCATGTGGATCTTAGGAAAACTAAATGAGATGATCTGTTTAACCTGTCTAGCTCAGGACTTGACAAAGACACAGCCTCTGTATTAGTATTTTACTATTGCCTAACAAATGCTCACTAAGAGGCTTTAAACAATACATTATCTCACAGCTTCTATCAGAGACTTGGCTTAGCTGGGACCTTGGCTCCATAGGCCTTCTAGGCTCAATTCAGGTGTCAGCCAGGCCTGCAGTGTCACAGAAGCTCAAAACACAGCCTGGGTGGCAAAATTCATTTCATTGCAGTTGTGGCACTGAGGTCCTGTTTTATGGCTGGCTGGTGGCTAGATGTCATCCCCAGTTTCCTGTCACAGGAGAGTACCTTGCCTCTTCCTGGCCAATGCAAGGGCAGAGTCTCATACAATGACATAAAATCATGGGAGCAGCATTTACCATAGGAAATAATCTAATGGATGGAATGATACCCTGTCATCTTGCCATATTCAAGTCACAGCTTCCACCCACATGATCATAGAAAGGGTTGTTAAAACAGCGACTTTCACTTGTGGTCATCTTTTGTTGTATTGGGCACAGCCTTGAGAACAATGTCATGCCCCCTTCAAAACTTCTTCCAGGCTCACTGTGCCTAGGTATGCCCACTGTATCTTATGTGGCATAGCTCAGATTTCTAGAAATACCCTCTGTGCTAACTTCAGAAGCCATTTGCTCTAGGAAGAAATTGGGGGAGGGGGAACAATGCTAGCTTTGCTGTGTAGGGATGGATCCCATGAAGAGTGATGTGTGACATGCTGGAGGCACTTTCTATATCTATTGAATTTTTCTTCCAATCAGTTATTCAGCAAAGTTTTCTTGAAAAACTTCTAACATTAAGGTCTCACTTGACACTAAATGGGGACAAGGAGTAAAGAAAATCTTCCTTGTGGTACAAAGCTCCCCAACCACCCACATCGGGCACAGATGCCATCACTTGGATCCTTTCAAGGACAGTAGTCCATTCCCCACCCTTATATCTCCTTCTAGGCCAGAGAATGGCCACTGTCTGGAAAATGCTGTGATCATTCAATTAATATGAATGTGGTCAAAAGCAACTGGCCCTGGGGCAAAAGATGGGAGTGGTAGAGGCAGATAACAGGGCAAAGAGTGTGTGACTGGAAGTTAAGAGGATGAGTCTTGGAGTCTCGACTCCAAGAAGCATGAGTCTTTGGTCTCTCTCCATTTGCATGTTCCTGCAGTTCTCTGAAGCTCAATTTCTTCATCTTTGTGAAGATGGGGGTGGTCTGACCCAGTGGATATTAAACTTTCCATCTCTAGAAACTCATTTTTATTACTCCCAACACACAACGCACATACATCTTGAAAGATTGTATCTACCCAAATCAATTACATGTTATTTAAAAAAAAAAAAGCCATTTGGTTTTCCTGTGAAATCAGGAGTATTATACGTGAGTTGATATCATTCCAGGGAATGTAAATGCTAATGTTTTTTGGCTGGCCCAGACAGCCAGGCGGTATGCAACTGAAAGCAGAACATTTAGAAACTGAAAAAAACTCATGCCACCCAGTACTATTGCTGTGACCTTCTGGGAAAACTCAGTAATTTCCCAAAATGGTCTGTGAGCTACTAGGTAATCCTAGAGACAATTTAGGTGGTATATCATTGTTATGGGTATGTACTTATTTTAATATGTAGTTATAAAAATTATATCTAGCCCTTCAAACCAGTGAGATAACTTATATAGAAAATAAACGAAATGAAATGTTTTTACAGAGGAAATAAACAACAGGCCAGGTGATTTGTGACTATGGCAACAGTGTAGAAGCCATATGCAAATGACTGGCATTTGGGAAACTCTGGCCTCCACAACCCCTCCTCCTCACATTCTGTGCTTGAAAGCATTTCCTCCAGGAGTCAACCCCACACACACTGCCCCAATTCCTCTTGGCTTCTGCAATGAACAGGGCTCTACACACCAGGAAAAGGGAGCCAAACTGGTGAACCAGTTTCTTCCCTTCTTTTCTTGAATTTCTGATAAATTATTTCACAAGAGCCTAAGTTTTCTCATCCTTATAATTTACTGTCAAGTATCAGACTGCAAATTAACACATGAAAAATAACAGGGACATTTTGTTTTGAGATTTAAAAAACAATGATACTGTTCTCACTAGCCATCAGACACAAGGCCATTTGACTCAGAACTCGCTGTCTGTTGCCTTGTAATTACTGACCCTCCTCTGGGTAAAGCGTTACCCTCTTTTTCTTCTTTCATTTCCCAGAATTTTTCCTGGCAAGAAGTTGATGATGAAAAATGCAAAATAAACCTGGAGCCTTGACACTGGAGATTAGAGGGCGGCAAATGAGATCTCTCTGTCTAGCGCACACCCATGGGTCTCCTTGCCACCCCAGCACTGTCCTCAGGCTCCAAACACAATCAGATTGAACTCCCTTGATTTATCTGCACCTCCTGTATTCTTCCAAAGCATACTTTTTAAGGGATGAAATTGATATTTTTATATCTCTTAGAGATGGAATGTTTTCTCCCTATCTATAATAGTTTGGAAATAGTTTTTGAACAACTCAGATGATGAGGTGAAAAATAAATCTTTCTTTTAGCCTTGGAATTCCTCCAAGAGACTAGAAATGAATGAGGGCCTCACAGCAAGGCTCAGCAACACCACCACAATTTTCTATGTCTAGAGGATCAGCCCACTCTGTTATTATATTTACCTCTCCTTGATGCAAGCAGCAATGGCAGAAGGGATGCTCAAGTCTGGTCATCTTAAACTTAGTCTCAGTACAGAGGTGAGGGAGATTTGCATTACACAAAATCAAATACACTAACAAGGGCTTGTAAGATGGTGGAAACTGACAGGCTTACTTATCACAAAGCAAAGCATGCTTCCGGTTTGAGGAAAACAAAGTATAGCAGGAAAGCCATCTAATTTAGTTCTCAGAAAGATGTTGAACATTATCTTCTTCTGGTAGTGAATGTCATGCTGGAAAAATCTCCCACCCTCTTTTCTCCTCTTACTTCAGCCCTTCTGACAATGAAATGGATATTCTGCATAATTAACCTGGAACAATAAGATGGTCACCAGCACACCAGGAAGTATGTTCACCAGCTCCAAATCACAGGACTCCTGCTGGACTTTGCCTTTCCTACTGTCTCATTCAGTCTTTTCATTGCCAAAGATTAATTTTGTGGTGCAGGGCTTACATGAATGGGATTTACTCAAGTTATAGGCAATGCACCGGATGAAGAAGGGTGGCTTTCCAGAAATTTTCATGTAAAATGACAGCCAGGAAGGTCATTAGAGCTGAACTATATGGAAAGGCCTCAGCAATATAATTCAAAATGTAGCATTGCTGAAATACAGGAATATTTCACCGTGAACTGCTTCTCTTTCCATCTCTAGTCTGCCCAAGGGAAGTCATCTTGGGCTACTTCATCCATTATTGATTATAAAAGGAGTGGGCTGCTCACAGGACTTGGTGAATGACTGCTGGTTGGGAGAAGGAACAAAGCAAATAAAGAGACTGGCCTGGCACGAGAGGCCAGAAGTGGGTCATAGCCCGTGATGGCACCCTTCTAAACTTCAGGGTCTCGTCTGCGCGTGCCAGAGGTCTAGGCTGTATCTCCTTGTTTAAATTGTGTCCCTGGAGGATTTAGGCATATCTGGGGATAACTGAAGGACTCAGCCCTATAGGGGTCTAAATGATTAAGGAACCACGAGTCAGTACAGGAGGATGCAGTGGCTGCCAGTACCTCAAGTCTGTCAGTGAAATGGTCCCTGATGATCCCAGGCTACCCAGAGGGGCAATCTAGGTTCCTACATCTCTTTTGAAGATACCAAACTCATGGCAGTATGGAAGACAGATTGGAATAAGTTCATCTACTAAACCCTGGAACCTCCTCTGATCCCCTTTTCTGGGCACCCAGTTAGCTCTAGGCTCTTGGAATGGCTGAGAGTTCATCAATTACTGTTTTTTTAAACTAACAACTGTAAGTTGTTCCTGTTTGACAGGAACCAAGTACTACACTAGGTTCTGAGGATAGATACAAATGAGGCAAAAATCTTCATCATTAAAAAATTATAATATGAGGGTGACAAAAATGAACCAACAATGATTATCAACTGTGAGAAACGTTACAGTAGGGAAAGACAAAGAACTTGGAATCTCACTGAGGGACTACTGACTTAGTCACTGTCTTGTTGCTGGGATACAATACCTGATACCTGCAACTTAAAGGAGAGGTTTATTTTGACTCATAGTTTCAGTACATGGTTGGCTAGTTCCAAGGCAGAAACTGGCATGATGAGGGGCACAGTGGAGGAAAACTGCTCAGATCATGGCAGCCAGAAAGCAGAGCGCAAAGGGTTGAGCCCAGAAAGGAGAAACACCTTTTCAGCTCACGGCCCCAGTGAACTACCTATTCCCCCTTCCCCCACCCCAGCATATTCAGCTACAGATTCATCAGTGGGTTAATGCACTGATGAGTATCATGCTCCCATGATCCTATCATCTTTTAAAAGCCCCATCTCCAAACACATGAGGCTTTGGGGAGACATTCTAGATCTAAACCATGACAACCACTAAACCAAGTCATAGGAAGAATTCCTGTCCCAATGACAATGACCTGGGATCTGAAGGACTGGTGGGAGGTAGTAAGAGTAAAATGGGAGAGCAGCAAAGGAAACGAATTATGTGTCCAGGGACACATAAGCCTGACATGTGGTAGGTGGAAGGCGGTCCAAAGATCTGGGATGAGGGCCTGTGTGAAGAGGAGACAATGAGACCACGGGCAAATGCATGAGGGACAAAGGGCATGGATGGATGTGAAGTTCATATATGTTAAGTTTGGCTTCTCTAGAGAAACAGAGCTAAAAGGAGACTGCGTGTGTGTACATATACTAGGAGATGCAGGAGATGATCTAGCTATGGATGTAGGCATATAGCTCTCTTTGAGAGAGATGGCAAAAGATTAACATCCACCCAGAGACAGTCAAGCATAGCAGAAGAATTCGTCCTTGCTTTGCCTTTTCATTTATTCTGTTCAGCCCTGCAGTGGATTCAGTGATGCCCATTTATTCTGGGGAGGGCAGTTCACTTTACTCAGTCTGCTGATGCAAATGCTAACCTCATCCCAAAACTCTCACAGACACTCAGAAATGTGTGTGCTCAATCGTCTTCCCATCGCAAGGCTCACTTGAGTTGATATATAAAATTAACCATCACATCACCCAAATAATTTGAGAGATGACTCCAAGTTTCTTGGAATAAACAAAGGAAGGAAGAAAACGTAGAGAGGCCATTGTTGCATATGGCAGGGGAGAGGCAGACAGAGCGTGGTCAAAGGAGGCAGTTGCAAGGGGCCGAGCTGGGGGCCTCCAGCTGTGCTAGGAGTTGAGAGGATTGATACTGATCCTGAATCTCCTTCAGGACCTTTTGAAAGAAAGTTAGGGGCCAAGGCTAGACTAAATTTGCTACAGTTTTAAAGATTTGTGTGTGTCTCTCTCTTCGTAAGTACCAGTCTTTAGCTTTCTTTTTCTTATAATGTCTTGTTCTTGTTTTTTTTTTAATCAGATAATGTTGGCTTTAATGAGCTAGGAAGTATTCAATCCTCTTTTATATTCTAGAAGAGCTTCTTCACAATTGGCATTATTTCCTCTTTGATGTTTGTTAAATCTTTCCATTGAAGCCATGTGGACCTAAAATTTTTCTTTGTGGGAAACTTTTAAATTACAGATTCAATTTCCTTAATACTTATAGAGCTTTGGATTCAATAGAATTTCAGTCAAAATCCCAACAGGATATTTTTGATAGTCACACAAGGTGAAGATAAAATTTTTATGTGAAAACAAAGGACCTACAATAGCCAGAATAATTTTGAGCAAAAAGAAAGAGCATTCTCACCATGTGGTTTCATGTCCTGTTATAAAGCTATAGTAATCAAGAGTACAATATGTGATGTATGTACAAAGTTCAATGGTACAGAATAGAGTCCAGAAATAGGCCCACTCATATATGGCCATTGATTTTTCAATGATGATGCTATGGTCATTTGTTGTTGAACGAGTAGCCTACCCAATAAATGATGCTGACAAGAACTAGACATTAATTTACAAATAAACAACACCCCTAAAAACCTTGACTCTTATCTCACACCATTTCCAAAAGTCAACTTGAAATGGATCATAGATATAAATGTAAAGTTTTAAACCACAAAAATTCTCGTAGAAAACAAGAGATTGGGAACATTATATGAATGAATATCCCATAAATGACTTAATCTAGAATACCCAAAGTACCTTATAATTTGAGAACAGAATATATAATACAATAAATAAAGGATTTAGAGAGACATTTCACCCATGATGGGATGTGTGAAAAGATGCTCAGCTTCACTAGCCATTAGGGAAATGAGGTAAGCTACGTGCCTATATAATTGGTTAAAAAAATCCAAAAATACAACATAAAACTGCTAAGAATATGTAATAAAAGTAACAAACATTGTTTGTAAAAATAAAAATAGTACATCATATTGAAAAACATTTTTTATAATATTAAACATACACTTCACATAATGCCCACAAATTTAACTCCAACATATTTGCCTAAGAAAAATGAAAATATATTCCCACAATTCTTCTACTCAAATGTCATGTGTTTGTATTCACTACAGACTTAATCTGGAAACAACTGTCTACCCAAAGATGATGGATGAACTGTAATACATTGGCACACTGGAATACTACTCAGTGTTAAAAAGTAATAAGACGTTAATATATATGAAGCATGAGTGAATTTGAAAAGCATTATGAAAAGTGAACCAAGCAAAACAGAAATCTAAGCATTATGTTCCACTTACATGACATTCAGGAAAAGGCAAAACTACAGGATTTGAGAAGGGAGAAAGGGACAAAGTAATGTGAGGGAAATTTTGAAGTAACAGAAATATTCTATTTCTTTTTGTGGTGATGGTTGCACAACTGCATATATTTGTCAAAATTCATCAAACCGTACGTCTAAGCAGGAAGAGTTTTATTGTATACACATCGTACCTCAGTATCTCCGATATGAAAATACTGCTGAAAAAATAAGGAACGCCTGAATAGAAACATGATATCCACGGATTGGAATTCAATATGGAGACAATGGCAGTGTAAGTACTGGCTGCATTCTCAGTTTGGAAGGAAGGCAAGAGAGGGTTTTAAGCAGGGGTGTAATATCTGTTTCCCGTATTTCACAGCTTCTGTGTGGAGAGCTGTCATTCAGTTTTGGGTAAAGAGGAAGAGAGGAGCTCTCTCCAAAAGCTTCTGCAGGCGAGCCTTTGTGGTGACTTGGCTTAGGAGGGAAACCACGAACCAGGAGAGAAGTGGCTGGGTCTGGGGTGGGCTCTGAAGATGCCACAGACACCACTCACCACCACGTTGGTCTCCAGAAGAGGCTGCAGCTCTTTCCTTTCTATGTGTTCAAGATCCTTGCGGTCCGGGCCTTGCCCCTCCTTTCTCTCCCCAGTTGTGCTTACTCAGTGAGACGCAGTGTGCGCAGGGGGCTACTTGGAGGCTCACACGGACCCCCAGACCAGGGCTCTTTTGCTCATAATTCTTTCCTTGATTTTTAAAATAACAGTTATCATCTCAACCTTCATTCAAAGAGTTAAACCTGTTCAGAGGTCAGATGCTCCTCTTGCCAGAATCTCATATGTGGATTTAAAACTTTATTCCAAAAAAATGTTTTTGGAGAAGTCCAGTAGAGAACAGAGCCATTGTTCTGATCCCAGAGACACCTTCTCCTGCAGGTCCCTGCTCCTGACTCCATGCTGGATAAGAGGAGCTCCAACCTCCTTTTCCTGCAGCAGTATCAAGAAGGTGCAAAAGCACTACCTACATAAGCAACATCCCATGTTCAGCAGCCTGCTCCCAGCAAAGCCTGGCAGGGGTGCTACCGAGGCCCTGGAGGGGAGTGATAGGCAGGAGGCTGGAGGCTGGAGCTGGAGGAGGCTGATGCAACACTTGCATCACTCAAGCCTTGGCCTTCAGCCATAGGCTTCCTTTAAAAACTACATTCCCTTAGATGTGGTGCTCTAAAGCATACCTGTCAGGTATCACATAGACCCCACTCCTAACTTATTTGATTTCTGCCTCTGCTCTGGGGTCAGATGCAGCAGGGTTCTGCATCCTACAAAGTCCTTGCTCTCAGATCAGTTCTCTTGGTGGCCCATGAGAGCAGGAGGTGGATACGGGTGAGTCCAGCAGCCAGGTGACAGCACTAGAAATGCCCAAGCTTTGGAGACTTTAGTCCTGGTGCAGCCTCAACTGACTGGGTGACCTGTGTGTTCCTGCACCTGAAAGCAGCAGCTCCCACCTGCTGTTGGTTCTCCCTCTGCACGAACACACAGGTGAGGTCTAGGCCATCACCACGTCACAGGACATGGCCTGTAATGATCTCGCTTATTTTTTTGTGCACTTGTTAATGGTCTGTCTCTACAACTGGAATGCAAAATCCATACTTGCCTTATTTACTATTTTCTTCCAAAATAGTGCTATGACAGAATTTGAAGCTGTTTGCTCCCCTGGGATATCCAGTTGCTAATGTACACATACTTCTCCCAGTTATCCAAGCAAACACCCATGTAGGTACTGCTGTAAAGGAAGTTTGCAGATGTAACAGAGATCTCAAATGATCTGGCCATGACAGGGGCCAACCTAACCATAAGAGGTTTTGAAGCAGAGTTTTCTCCAGCTGGTTGCAGATAAGGAAGCAGAGATGCCAAGCTTGGAGGTGGACTCATGGCAAGTAATAGGAGCAGCCTCTAGGTTCAGAGCAAGGCTGATAGCCAGAGAGAACACGAGCCCTTTGTCCTACAACCACAGGAACTGTGTTGGTGCCACAGAGAGTGAATTTAGAAGCATTTGTTTCCCCAGAGCCTCCAGGCAATGACTCATCTCAGCCACTCAACACCTTGATTTCAGTCTGCAACACCCTGAGCACAAAACCCAGCCATTGCATGGTGGACATTAGACCAACCAAACCGTAACCTAGTTAATAAGTGTTGTTTTAAGCTGTCTAGCAATAGAAAATTAATACAAATGGTCCTTACATGTCTGGGATTTACATGGGGCTCATTATATATCTATGGAACTAGTGCAGGAATTATCGAATGACTTGTCATGATTTTCTGCACCTTATTTGGTATATTTATCTGGGGACAACAACTCCAGTGACAATGTTAGGATTAAATAATACATGGCAGCACATATTAAATTTACTCCACAGAGTTTATTTCAAGCCTGCTGGCAGAAACAATGTAGCCAACTTTGGAGGGTGGGAGTGGTTATGGAAAAATGCCAAGAGAACAGAGCCTTTGAGGGGAGATGGGCAACTCTGGGCCTCAGATGCTCAATGTTGGCATTCACTGAGTCACATTTCATCTGGCTGTGCCAGAACATGGTACAATGTTCCCTCTTCCCATCAGAAAAGGGACCTGCAGGTCCAGTTATCTCCATACCAAGCCTTTCTGTTCCTCTAAGTCCACTCTGCAGGACCCTGGCTTGTCCCTGAGCCAGGTCTTACAGCTGCTTTTGGGGCAAGGGCCCTCATGTTCTCAAATGTGTCTACTTTTTGTGGATTTCTGTTATGGTGGATCTTAAGGTAGGATATAATTTAGGGCCTCGTAGGCATCTGTATTCTAACCACTTTTTTTTTTTTTTTACCCCTATTCACCACTGGTGCTCAGAGTTAGGAAGCCCTACATTTGCTCTTCACACTTTTTGTTTTGGTTTTGGTTTTTATTTCTTGATTGCCTCCAGGGTCCAAACTTTTGAGTCTTACAAATTTTATTTTTTCCTCCATGTTTCTGCCCTAATAAACTTTCTCTGAGGCAAAGACTCTCAAGGGGTCCAGGTCTTGTCTGAATGGGGGAAGGGAAAGATATGACAGGAAATGCATGAACAACGGGGAAGCATTCAGCAATATTTTAAAGATATTTATCCCACAGCAATATCTAACCAACATGGCACAATGCCTGGCATCTGCAGAGTTCTGATTCTCACTAGTCCCTTTCCCATCTGATGTTTTTCCAGATCTAACATTATCTTCTGAAACTGCTTCCCACCCGTAGGCTCCCATTCCAACTCACTGTCCTCCCTCCCTCATTTCCCCCTGCCCCTGCCCCGAAGCTCCCACATGGGCTCTTACATAAGACCATGGGTCAGCTAGGGAATTATTCTCTCTATGGGGCCCCACTACTACCACCATCTTTTTGTACATAACTATCAATCTCATGCAATTACCACTATATTCTGTTCTTAAGTATCTATGTGGGTTTCCTGAATAAATCTGAAAAAAGCCCTGAATTAAAAATACCACTTTCAAGAGGAATCAAACCCATTTGCCTTTGTTGAATGTATTAGCTTGTTCATGTCACTTGGCTTCTTTCACAATGAATGACCCCAGTAACAATCCTATTGTTTGATGGAGAACAAAATGCAGGCCAGTTCTTGCTGTCTTGCCCAGTGGGGAGCCATGGGCTGTTCTAGCTAGATACTACTTCCTGAAAACTTCACTTGTGAATCCAGTCTTTCCCCTTTAGAATTCCTCATCAGTTCTGAAATTGTAGCACAGGTTCAAAGTTTGAAAGACTAAATTACTTTCTTTGAGAACTATTATTCAATGATTGCTCTGTATTAGCAAGTCTTCCACCTAGAACTTCAAGAGTAGTATGGTTGCCCAACTTATAAAATAACCAGGTATCCAAGAAGAAGCATTTAGCCAGGGAGAAGTTAGTTGGGGGTAGCATAAATAATAGGTCTGAACACTTACCTTTATAGGAGAAAGCGTATGATGGCACCATGAAACACTGATGTAGTAAATTAGAAATAGGAGAGCTGTGCTTTGTAAAAAGCTTCACAACTTTCCACATTTCATGCCATTTGTGATTTCCCTGACATTAGCACAGCCTTGGTGCTCTAGAAAGAAAGCTGAGCAGGGGGCTGGGAGTCTGCTCTTTGCTTTGCCAATGAAAGTTACAGGGACTGAGATCCAGATCCTGATCCCAACCCTGCTGTAATGCTGTACCTGTTCCTCTCCATGATGTTTCATGGGACAGAAGGTGGTGGTTGCTGAGCCAGGCCTCTGTCTACAGCGTCAGAATCTTTTGAGATTTTTTTTCAGGCCTCCTTATACTCCCCAGAGGACACCAGTTAGCTAACAATTTAGGCCCTTTCCTAAGCCAAAGTGTGAAGGCCAGGATCGACTGGATGGACTCCTCTGCCTGCCTGCTCTCAGGGAAGCCCTTGAGGGTGACTCCTGTCACCTACCACAGGGCTCACCCTGGCCATGCATTGTAAGTAAGCAGGAGTAAGCAGGGTAAGGAAGCCAGGATTCTTTCCAACCACGAGGAAGGTACATTTGGATCTGGCTGTTATGCTTTGGTTTTGAAAAATGCCCAACCTGTCAGCTGACTGACCTGTTCCAGGAACACAATGGGGTCTAAAATAAATGTGCTCAAAGACTGCTGAGGCTACGGAGGGAGATGAGGCCCAGCAGACCAAAGTGCATTTGTAAAATTCCTCTCTGCTCTCCCAGCAATGTAGGCCTGAGCATCCAGCTGCTATCACAAAAGTCTCATCAGAGGCCACCTTTTTACAGGACTAATTGATATTTTTCTGACATTACCATATAATGGCGCCTTACCTACACATAGCACAATTAATTCAAGTCTAGCATTTTGGGTAAGATTTCTCCTCTAACAATACAGGGCCAATATTTACAATGCCTCACTTACTGTGCCCGCAGATGGGTCTTGCCCATACCCATTGTATTCTGGTGGAGAGCACTGTCCGGGAGTCTTCTGAATTGTTGAGCTGCCTTAATGTGGATTTATTACACAAAGTGACCTAAGAATGTTCATGAGAAACCATTTATCTCTTGTGCCTTCAGAAAATAATATAATCTGTGCCCATAAAAGCATCAGGATATATGTGTGGCTGCAAAATGCCATCTCACTCAAGCAGCCTGCAATCAGTAGCCTTTTCCCTACCAAAGTCAAGTAATTTGGCCAGAAAAGGCAGACTCATTTGCATTACTTCACAGTAGCCTGAAGCTCGGCAAGCCAGGCTGAGAGATGAAGGGCCTGGAAGCAGAGCTGGAAATGGGAGTTAGGTCCACAGGGGCAACATTCCACTGATCACAGCAGACATTTTGACTATGTTTCTTAAACACCACGAGTACCTGGTCTGAGACAGTGCTATGGTTTGGATCTAATTTATTTCTCAGAATGACTCATTGTGCTGAAAGCTTGGTCGCTGATGAGGTTTTTGGGAAGTGATTGAATAATGAGGGATCAAACTTCACCAGTGGATTAAAGGCACTGATACCATATTTTCATAGCATTACTGGGAGGTGATGGGAATAGGAGACAGGGCTCATTGGAGGAAGTAGGTCACTGGGGCTTTGAAGGGTATATCTGGTCCCCAGCACCTTCCTCTCTGGCTCTTCCTCTCTCTCTGCTCCCTGGCTGCCACGAGGTGAGTAGCTTTCCTCCACGATGGCATTTCTGCCTTGGAGCCAGTGAACCATGGGCTGAAACTTCTGGAACTGTGAGGTAAAATAAACCTTTTTCTTCTTTAAATTGTATATATCAGATATTTTGTCTTAGCAATGAAAAGATGATTAACATAGACAGTGAATTCCCCAAGAATCAAATATCATCAAGGAAATCTCAAATAATCCAAGCCAAATGGGTGTTCAGGAGGTGGGGCCCATTTGGAGGAAATAGGTCAGTAGTGTAAGACCCAGGTGAGACTTAGCACAAGTAACGCCATCTTGTTACAGGCCCTCCATCTTGTCCCTGTGGGTTTCGGGTTCACTACAGGACACAGAGTTCCCGGAAAGTACTTGTTTATCTGTTAAGACACCATGGAATGTACCATTGTTTTTGTGTAAGGAACATCCTGTTTGCTAAAGTAAAGAACATCTGCAACACGCCCCCCCCTCCCCGCAACTGTCCCCTAACCGCAAAAATTCCACTTCTGTAGTTCTGCTTGTTAAGCACCCCTGCAGCCCCTATAAAACCTTCCAACCCCCTGAGCTCGGGGCCCTCTCTAAGCTTGTTTGCTTGGAGGGTGCTGTCTGGCCAGACTAATAAAGGTGTGTTTTACTTTTCCAACTTGTCCAGTGTGTTCCTTCCCAGGTGTTCTTCACTGCAGTCAGCTCCTCGGAGTGTTTGGTAGGGCCCTCGGTCTTACAGTAGAAGTATGTCTTTGAACCACATATTTTGTCCCCAGCTCCTTCAGCTCTTTCTCTTTCACTCTGCTTCCATGCTGCCATGAGGTGAGCAGCTTGCTAAGCCACATCTCTCCGCTATGTTGTTTTGCCTCGCCTCAGGCGTAAAAGCCATCTGACCAGGGACTGGAACCCCATATCATGAGCAAAAATCAATCTTTCATCCTTGAAGTTGTTATTCTCTGTATTTTGTCACAGTGACAGAAAGCTGACTAATATAATCCTATCTTGGTAATTAATCTGGGAGAGACTAGTCAGATTGGTAGTACACAAAATGCCTGGAAATGGCTCCAACCAGATGAGCAATGAAACTATGTGCGAACTCCTCTACTTGAGGAGTAAAGGGGATGGAATTGGTCCTACAGAACAGTGGGCCTTCTTTGAGTACCTAGTGGCTCTGAATCTCAGGATACACCTCTACAACTCTGGCCCAAAAGCTCTATCCACAATCTGGTCAGATTATTGCCCAACTTCTTTAGACAAGCACTACTTTGACAATATGGTGGCCACCCATGTCTTCCCTTTCCCAGATAGCATTCCTCTCAATGGGGTGATTATTGGTTGGTAGGGTTCATTTGAACTCAGCCCTTAAGAAATTTATTTTCCTATGTTCCTAGCCTGTCTCCCCCAGGTATCAATTCTGAGCCTCTGGGATGGTCTCAGATGTCAGGTAGAGGCAAGGGAAATTTTCAGGTAGAATGATGGTTTTCCAAAACTAAATAAAATAACATAGCCTTAATAAGAATTGCCAATCACTTAATAAACTCTCTTCTCCCAAACTTCCTGGATTTGATATATTTCTCAGAATTTACCTAGAAATCCACAGAAGGGTCCAGAACATTCTCTATGGCCTCTTCTCCATACCTAGCTTTGCCAATCCAGCCATATTAGTCCATGGTGACTTTCCAAAGAAAGTAAGAGTGCCCACAGTATAGTGCTACCAACTTTTACTAAATTCAGTTTCCTTAGGTATCTGTAATGTTTTTGAAATTTTTTAAAATTAGTTTTATTGGTATATTTTAGGTATACAATATGACATTCATCATTGGAAATTTGCACCTCTACATAATCTCTCTTGGTTCTTTTTTTGTTTGTTTTGTTTTGTTTTTGGTACTGGGAATTGAACTCAGGACCATGTGGTTTCACAACAGGGTCTGGAACCACTGAGCTAAATCCCCGGCCCTCTCTTAGTTCTTATTTTATCCCCATTTCCCTGCCCTCCCTTTAATCCCTCCATCCATCCCTATTTACAAAGACTTTGTTTCCTTTTTCATTTTCTCATATTAATTCCATTCCCTTCTTTCCTTTCCCCTAGCCCTCCTACTTCCCCTTCCCCTTTGCCCCTTTTCTTCCTATTTCACATTATCTAGTATACCTTTTAGTCCTTA
>NW_004624743.1:27151278-27164709 GCF_000247695.1 Heterocephalus glaber
GCTCTTCTTGCCTTGATGGTTTGTGTTGAGAAGTCTGCTGTGATTCTGATGGGCTTTCCTTTCTCTAACTGCTTGTAGAAATTTGTTCTTCTTTTGGGTTTCTGGAATCTTAACAATTATATGCCTATGTAGTTTGTTTTTTGTGGGTTTTTTTGATGAAGTGTAGTTGGAGTCCTATATGCCTCACTTATCTCTGTGTCAGTTCTTTTCCCCTATTTGGGAAGTTTTCTGCCATCACTTTTGTGAACAGTTTTTTTAATGTCGTCTGCTCTCTCTCCTGTTTCTTCATTGACTCCAATCAGTCTTATGTTATTCTTCTTTGGATCATCTAGCAGCTGCTGGATTGATTTCACCTGGCCCCTTACAATTTTAAAGAAATTTTTCTTTTCATGGTCACTAATTGCAATGTTATCTTGTATATCTGATATTCTGTCCTCACATTGGCTCATTGTGCTGTATAGACTTTCAGTGGAGTTTTTAATCTCCTGAAAATCTGTTTGCATTTTTTTTTACTGATTCCATTTGTTTTCTATGTTGGGATTCCATCATGTTCCTCAGTTCCTCTATTTTTTTATCTGTGTTCTCTCTAGCTTTATGAATCATGTCTTGCACTATGAGCACAATCTCTGCTGTTATCTGAGAAATTATTTCTGGTTTTATTTTTTCCAGATCCTCTTTTGTTGCCAATTCAGGGAGTCCAGGTGGTGGAGCAACAATGTTCCATCTCATTTCCCTTTGGGGTTGTTGTAGGTGATCTAGAAGTCTGGTTTTGAGGCTTGTTTATGTGTCTTCTTATTTCAATGGGGGAGGTGTGGCGGGTCTTGTTGTTTACCTCTTCTGGGCTGGGAGCAGTGCTAAGGTGGCCCAGAAGCCTCCTCCTCTGTGCTGGGACTATCTTTCTATACCCTTGATCCTGTGATGGGTGGAACCTGGCCATTTTCTGAGATGTCCTCAAGGCATCTGATTTTGTTTTTTGGGGGGTTTTTTTGGTACCAGGGATCAAACTCAGGTCCTTGGGCTTGCGCAGCAGGCATGGAAACCACTGACCTAAATCCCTGGCCCCTCTTTCCTGTTAATGCAAAGTACTTGACTTCTTTTTAATGCTAATCTTTTTTAGCAACCATGCTTTCTTTGGCTCCAACTTTACAGACACTTCCTTTCTGGCAAAGCTGAAAAATTTTCAAATTACTCAGCTCTGCTTTTTGCTCCTTATTCTCACTATAAATCTAGCTAAAAGCAGCCACAACCAGAATTTTGGTCTGCCTTGAAATTTTCTCTGCCAGATCAATTAGCCCACCAACTTTAAATTCAGACTCACACTGTCTGAGTACATGGGAGAAATGTAGGCAAATTGCTACAGTGTCTAGTCCATTTTTCACCTGAAACCTCAATGGTCTGAACTTTATTGTCTACATTCCTATCAACATTCTGGTCTTCTGAACTCCAACCAGAATCATTCACCAAGCTTTGCTTACAGTGTTGTTTTAGTGCTTCTCTAGCCAGGATCTCCAAACCTTTCCAAACTCCTCTTACAAATCAGTTCCAAAGGCTTCTAAACCACACAGTCAAGTAAGTCATAGCAATGACCCTATTTTTCTGGTACTGTTATAGGGCCAGGATATTTGGAACTATAGAGGTGTGCCACACTCTGATTTAAATGGAATCTTTTATTATCATAGCTGGGTAATCCAGAGTGGCTCATGCCAAAAAGACTGGACAAAGGAAAGGCAGTTTGCAGGATCTTTTTAAGGGCTCTTTTTTGGGGGGAGGGCTCAGGGAGTAGGGGAGCACAAGCAGAACTTTACAGGAGTAGAACTTTGTTAAGGTAGTGGTGGTGGGGAAATTTTACACAGTTTAGTTAAAACAAAGTATTAAGTAGGTGCTGGAGTTTTTTGTTTACAAGGTAGTAAAGATAACATAGTTGTAGACTTACACAGGATGTAGTGGTTGATCTGTTATGCATTAACTGAGGGGATTCCCAAGGGGGAAGGAGAAAGCAATCACGAGAATCACTGACTTTACACAAATGGAATCAGGTTGGCTATCACATTCTCAACTCCTCTAAGTATGATGTCAAAGCATTGACTCATCTTCAGCCTCTTGAGTGGGTGGGTGATTATAGAAGATTTTTATGAATAACAGTACCAAATTTTCTCCCCTCCATTCTGGAGCAAGCATGTATTAATCTACCTAAAATTATAAAGAAACATCATCTATCTCACCTCCTCATCCAATAGCATCCACCTCTACCTCAGTCACTGCTGTTACCAAATGGAGGAGCCTGAGATTTAAGAGTCACTAGTCCTCCCTTAGTTTTTATGTCCTAGTCAGATTCAGTAGGCCTCAATCCTGAATCCAGAGGTCTCAAACCCTTCTTGTGACTTAAATTGAGACCCAGTATACAATAACTAACACAGACACCTCTGGAACAAATGTTCACAAGATAATACCCTTCCTAGATGCCATGAACTCTGGTAGTTTTTATTTAGTTATGTTTCACTAAAGAATATCTAGTCATGACTCATTATCAATGTTATATGCTCTAATAGGGCAGGATCCATAGTTTGAATAGCATGATCCTAACAATCTCTTGGATCTAATCTCTTCTATCTCCACTGTCATTTCCTTATCATCTCCTGCCTGGACAGACCCAGTAGCCTCAAAATACTTCTCCTTTTGATTATTTTTAGTCTCCTTCAATCCAATGTGAATACTGAAAAACAGTGAAATTTTCTAAAGACAGAGTATAATCATACTGCTTCCGTGGTCAGACCTTTCAAATAGCTTCCTTTCCCTCTATATAAAGTCTACCTTTTTTTAAATCATGGCTGTCCACTGTGTGCAGGCATGAAAGTGGGAGCTGCTGCCATTGAAGTAGCTTTTTGGGTTTTAATGTGGGTATTTAGATTCCTCAATGGTAGAGGCCAAGAAGCAATACTTACCTACCAAAGGCAAAGTCGATCTGGTTTCTGTCATGGACAGGTAGCCAGATGGTATATCATAATGCTTGGCCTTCAGGGCTCTTTATTGGTGGCTGGTTGGTAACAGTATCTCTAGGACTAAGAGGGATGGTCAGCTCACTAAAGCACTGCTAGAGTTATGTAGCTGAAAAAAAAAAATCTACCTCCCAAACAGAAGGCTCACTTGAATCATCCGGTACAGGATCAGGGCCACTTACCAATTTCTAGGCCTAACATGGTTCACAGATCCTGAGCTTCCTGAGTAGAAAGATAAGACATACATTTGATCAAGAGCCTGATGACAAAATTATAAGACTATAAATTTCCTTCCCCTCCTTCTAAGAGACTTATGGTCATTCAACAGAGTAACTGCACTGGGAGAGAGAACTGCTCAGCTATTTGATGAATTACTTTGGCTTTTAAAATTTCACTGTGGTCCAGGAGCCAGAATGTGGAGATCAGCTAAAAATGATGATTTGGTAGCTAACTTGCCTCTTGATGGGAGCCCACTGTATTTTTTTTCCTCCCTTTTTACAGCCCAAACTTGCTCTATGGAGCCTGTTTTTTCCCCTACTCTTCTATGGGTTTTTTTTCCCTTACCTTTAATATATGTGAAATTCTGCCACCATTACGAAAAAAGTGATGATTTGGTGTAAGTTCATGTTTTGGTCCACATCATCTTTCTAGGTATATGATGGATCCAACATACCTCCCAGCCTCTTGAGTGCATGTTTAGAATAGATAAAATTAGCACAATCTCTATACTGGCTCTGTGTGAGTTGGAGCAAGATTTATTTTTTAGACAAATAAAAGCTTGTAGAGTAGTCCCTACTTTATCAAAATAGAAAAGCAAAAGTAATGCCCCATTTCTGGGAATTCCCCCAAAGCCAGCTATTTACATGTATTATCTTTTATTTAACATGCATGAGTACAGCGAGACTGGGAGCATTAACCTCATCTTATAGATGAGAAACCTGAGTAACTCAGGTTGGAGGAAGTGTTTCTAGAAAAACTTCCAGTTCTCAGCTCCAGAACTTTGCTAACCTTTGCAGATGCAGCCTGAAGCTGACCTCTACACATCTGCAGAATGGTTGTTTGTCAACTCCCAGCAGGCATGTTGTCAAGCATTTTACCCCTGATTAGATTCCTAACAAGAATGGTGCTAAGGACTCCTTTTCTTAATAGATGTTATTATCATGCAATATTTTATTCCATACTTACCTTCTGCTTAAAGACTGATTGTGGACACTGAAATGAGTTGTGGAATAAGCCTCACTAATGCATAATTAATATATGTGCTGATTCAGTTAGTCAGAACACCCCACATACACTTTTTCTGGCTAAAAAATTTACATTTATATTAGAAATTTTATGAGAATGTGAGAGGGGAATAAAAATCCCCCATAGTTCTTGAGACCCTCTTCATTTCACCTCACTTTATCAGATGTGTTTTTTCTCAGCTCTAATGTTTTTCAGCCCTGAAGTGCTGCAGGGAGTTTGGGTCTGTCTGCTGTGGCTGGGCAAGGCAATGCCCTCCTCCAGGTCAAAAATCAGCCTGTCAACTTAGGCACCCCCTCTTCCCATTCCACACTTGAACAGTCTTCTCATTATGCTTATTCTTCTTCCTGAACATCTCTCCACTGTGACATTTCCTCTCTAGCCCCATCTGCTCATACCTCCACTTTATTAGACTTTCCAATCCATCCTTCTAGCTATGTTCCCTTTCTCTGTTCTTTCCTCCCATTCACTTTCTACACAGTTGCCAGTAATCCTTCTAGAAGATCAGTAGGTAATATAATACTTCAGTAGTTCCCTATGGAAGAAACATGTCTTTTGCTTCTCAGCATCACCTTAAACCATCCCCCAGCCCTTTCCAGCTCAGGGGGTGGGTACTTGACCCAGGCCTTCCCCAGGATACTCTGTCATGATGTCTGTGTCAGAGATGCCCACAGGGCTTAATTCAGGTTTTCTCCAGAGACTTTGGCTAGAGGTATGAGGAAAGTAGCATCCATTTCTTTTATCTGCAACCAAAAAAGTCCTGATGAACATATTCCCTATAACCAAGAGGACAAATTCTACTGCCGTATCCTAGAACACATCTCTCCCTAGGAGTTGGCTCTCCATTTCTTTTCCATCCCATCTTGTTCCACCCTCTCCATCAGGCCCCTGTCACACAGCTCTGCTCACAGTCCCTGGGGTGTGATGTTTGATGTGTAGACAAGTGTGAGTGCTGCTGTTCACTGTGTGGAATGTGATCGCCCAGTCTCTGCCCAAACAACTCCCTCTGCTCCTTTCAGACCCAGCTCAACTGTCACTCTGCAGCTCCCCACCTTCCTGTCACCACTACCAATTAAAAGCCTCATCTCTGCTCTAATACCACCATGACCGATGCTGTCAGTTATTAAACCATAATTATATTTGTAGGCCATATTGATCTATTTGTTTCTTTCATAGTTATATGTTAAAGTAATACCGGAATGTATTTCCAGTACATTTAATGTGTTTTTATAGTTAAGGTACAAAGTACATAAAATAAGATCTAGATACTAACTTTTCAGTGCATTTTGGCCACAATGTACAAACAAGATCTAGAACGTGTCAAAGGTATCTGAAGGCCCCACTAAACAACTCTTCCCTTGTCCACAGATAGCTGCTTTATGGTTTCCATAGATTAATTCTTCCTATTCTAGGGCTTCCTATATACAAATTCATGCAATAAGTACTTTTTAAAAATCTTGCTCTTTTTTTTAACAAGATGTTGAAAATGTTTTCAAAATCCATCCATGCCATTGCATGTATCAGTAGTATTTTCATTTTATTGCTGAGTAATATTCCATTTTATGCTACAACTTACCCATGATTTGCTTATGAACATTGGCATTGTTTCTAGGTTTTAACTAATGAAAATAAGGTTGCTATAAACATTCTCATACATATATTGTTGTGGACAAACATCTGGAAAAGATGAAGCGAGAAAGAGTTTGGGATGCAAGATGTTTGTTAGAGACAATCACCTGTGAAGGGAGGGGAAAGGGAACATGACTGGGCTATAGAGGTTGAGCTCAACATGGATCAGAGCAGAGGATGTGTGAAACCTGAAAGATGCACTTGGGCACATCACCTCGTTCCCTGGGCAGCCTGAGTGCTGCTTGTCAGTGTCCAGGTTGGGCTGAAGAAAGTGGTCCTTGATGCCCTGCCTCAGTCAGTCACTGGCTGGGGCGGACCTGGAAGACATGGACAGCTGGAGATATGTGCCCAGCATGGTCCCCACAGTTGGCCAGCAGGCCATTCCCTGACAGGGTCTCTGGATAGCTGATTTCAATGTCCAACATAGTCTACCCCTGGAGCCACTTGTGTTGACTCTATGTAAATTTGGGCAGTAGGACCCTAATGGGCTTTTTTTTTTTCAGGAGTAGAAACAAGAGAGATAATAGCTAGACAGATAGCCTCACTGTTCCAGTTGGTCTTGGGGACACAGTAAGTACCCACCAGCACCCTGCTCAAATTCTTCACACCTTCACTAACCTCAGGGCTTACAGATGGTGTGACTCCCATCTCTTTACTGGAATCCATGTGCTTCTCAGGCCAAGGCCACTCTGTCCATTTACACTCACTGTTGGATAAAGAAGTACAAAGAGAGACCCAACAGATTTACCTGGGGTTCACAGGAAATCCTTGCCCTTACTGTAGAACAAGAACCCTGCTCCAATAGAGTCAATAGATCCTGCCAACGTAGTGACACCTTTGCTCACCTGCTGGCCCTTGAACACAGGAGGACAGAGTGCCCAAGTGACAGTTGTGACTAATATTTCAATTAGACTCTTTCCATGCCTTCCAGAGACCAGAACATATGGTCCATTTCTGGACCATTTGGGGACCAGAATATATTACTTGCAGAACTCAGAGTTGCAAGGATGGGAAGCACAAGGTTTCCCAGCTAATCACTAGGAGTGATGAGAACTGGGATTGTCCTTTTTCTACCTCTTATTTCTGGGACTTATATAAGCTTCCCATTAAGGACTGAGCACTGTATAAGATCTTTGATTCAATGCACATACTATATGTGAAGGACAGTACTCCATCCTTGCAGAGTATTGTGCTCAACAGTGATTTTCTAGTACAGCATATGGATATAATCAGTGCAGTCTTTGGCCATGGGTCACATACTGACTTTTTATTACTATTGTAACAAATTAACACAAACTTAAAGTCTTAAAACCACATGATTTCATTACTTATAGGCCAGAAAGTTAGAAATCTACAGGTTCTCAGAACTATGTTTCTTCCAGGAGAGAATTCTTGCTTTTTCCAGCTTCTAGGATCTGCTTACATTATTTGCCTCATGATTCCTTATTCTGTCTTTAAAGCCGGAAACATAACATCTTCAAGGTGCTCTTTCTGTCTCTCTCTCTCTCTCTCTCCTTTTGTCATTACAGTCATGTGACTTGTCTTATAAGAACACTTTTAATTATACGAGCCCATCATATAGTTGTAAATGATCTTCCCATCTCAAAATCCTTCATTACAGAGCTTGTTTGCCAAATAAGGTAACATAGCCCAAGTTCCCAGAATTAGGAAGTAAAAATTTGGGGGGGATCAGTTTTCAGCCCACCATAGCTCACTCTTGCTTCCCCATTATGACAAAGCAGTGGTTCTCACCTGAAGATGATATAGGACCTCTAAATGATATAGGAGAAATAATATAGCTCCCATCCTGCTAGATGTGTGATATGGTGAGTTCATGTTCCCAGAATCAAAGAATGAATTCTGAGGAACAATGAGGTTAAGAGTAAGAAAATTTTATTGAGAGAGCAAGCTCCAGAGACAGACAGGAGGGGGCCCAGAAAACGGATTGCCATGGACCCTATTTTACAGAGGAAACTTTATAGAGCAAAATCATGAGGTGGGTACAAAATCAAGAGGTGGATACAACGTGGAACAAAATTATGATCAACCAATAATATTACAAGTATACCCACTTAGGTAATATTGATCCAGTAGTAACAAGGGCATATAGATGACATCATTACCTTGGTTGATAATCTATAGTCTTAGTCTTGTCTTTAGTCTTAGTCTTAGTGGATGGGAGAGGATGTCCCACCCCTAATGAAATAATGGCTTATTTATATGAACCAATATGAAGGAGTGGTACCAATAGTACCAAAAAGAGTGGTACCAATAATCTTAAGCTTTCATTTATCCCTTACTGAAGTATGTAAATCTGGCCATTGTGACTTTAATCTTCTTTAGAAGTCCCTCAGCCACAGCTCTGATGTGTTCTCATTTTTTACACTGACTCCTTTGATGGCTTAGCCTTGTCTGACAGCCTATAATATTTCTACCCAACTTAATTGTCTATAATAAAGACAGTCTTGTTCTTCAGGGGATATTTGAGAATGTCTGGAGGCATTTTTGATTGGCATAATTGAAGAGGGTGATCCTGGCATATAGGGGGTTGAGGACAAAGGTGTTAAACATTCCATGATGTACAGGACAGACGCCCACAACAAAGAATTACTGGGCCAGAGATGTCAGTGGTGTTGAGGTTCAGAAACACTGCTAGAAACTGATTCTCTTGGATCCTAAGGAAAAAGAGTCAGATTGAGGCATATCATAGTTTGTAACATCAGTGTTAGATGTATCTTTATATCACTGTCTTTAGAGTCCTAAGAAAAATGAATTGAGTCCTAGATTCTATCCTCAGCCAAGCTATTGCGGGGGGCGGGGGGGCATGATGAATTGGGGCAGGAATATTTTTAAAACTGAAAACACTCATAAAGTCTACTTTTTCCCTCATAATTCATTTGGAAACATTTGGAGTGATATTCCAGAAGAGCATAAGTATGGAGCTGAGAAAACTAAAGGTGTTGCAAATTACAGACAGTGTTAAATATGAGCCAGGTGTGTGAAAAAAGTTAGAGAAAGTAAATAAAATGAATTCATTAGAACTTGATGCACATAGATTCCTCACTCAAGAGGTCAATATAAATTCAGGAGACATCAGCTCAAAGATGTAAATATTTAAAGGCACATAAATATTGTTTAAAGTTATGTCAAAAGGCCACGAGAGGAATAACAACAAAATCATAACACTGAAGACACATTTTATGCCCTGCTGTATGATTAGATTTTTTAAACTTGTGAATGTGTTACTCATATAATAAAACTAAAGTAAATTAAAAGTATCTATTTAAAAAAAATTCTCAATCCCTGTGATTTTGAATGTAAAGCTAATGTTTATAAATATGGATTCCATATTGTTTATTATCTCAGGGAAAGGAAGAGAACTAGATGCAACATGCTGTCAATATCAAAACCATCACATAAATTATGATCTATAAATTCCATTATGTAGTTATTAAAATAATGGTCTTATTGAAAGCTAATGCAGAAATATGAAAAATGCTAGGAAATAATGTCAAAGATGTATGTATACTTTTATAAAATTACTCCTTTTTGAAAACACATACTGCAAGGGAATCGTCCCAATGACAGTGGTGCTTTTGTTAAAAGTAATGGGGTTATAGATAATACATATTTTTTCTTTTAGCCATTTCCCCCAAGTTCTGTCTATAATGTTACTTTCATGATTACAAGGAAAAAAGTAGTTTCCTTTGGAAAGAATAGGAATGATTGTTTTCAGATAGATCAAAGATATCAAGTCAAACAGCCTGGTATTTGTTTGAGGAAGGCCCTCTTTCTCTTCTTAAACAGGAGATTGCAAAATTCCTACCTTCTGGCTGAAAGAGAAAGCCACGGGAGTTCTATCAACAAACAACATTTGTGGCTTGCTTGCTTTTCCTCTTTCTTTCTCCCTCCCTGCCCCTTCATCAATGCCTCCTTTCTTCCCTCTCTCCCTCCTTCCTTTTCTTTCTTGATAAATGGAAAGCTAAATTCAGGGTCTGTGTGGGGGTGGGAGGTTCTGTTTGTGTGATTTCCTGTTGTGTGAGTTGACATGTTACAAACTAGAATGTCATCTGATTAAGAAAGGTCATTGGGTTTTAGTAAGCACAATCAATGCTAACCACTAAGAGATTTTGATTCAAATTAGTCTGAAGTTTTGGGATCTGCAGGGATAGATTTGAGCTTAGCAGCAAGACAGTGAGTCTCAGACCCTGATTAACTGAGGCCCCATATGAGTTCTGGTCCATGTGATTTCATACTTATATGTAAGAGAAATATAAACATCTACTTCGTTTACCCCACTACATTTGGGGTTGTTGAAACCGCATCCTAATCATACAAGGGCAGTGGGAGTGGGAGGATGTTTAACAGCACATCTTCAGGGTATTGATGATCTTCACAATGTCAAGATGGTTTTTAGCTCAGATACCAAAAAGGAAGAGTGTTTTATAAGATTAAATAGCAACATAGACTTTCTCTATGACCACAGAGGGAGGGAAAACAACACTTGTGAATATATTGGGACTATCGATGTAGTCCCTGGTAAGATGTCTGGGAGGAATGCAAAGCCTCTCTTGAAGTTAGCACTGAAGGGATTCAAATGCATTTGGAGTCAATGTACATTCTGCATTAGTGAGAACCTGAAGCAAAAACTTGTCATCTCAAGCTTTTCCAAGCTGGGAACAGATGCAACAGGGACACATAGATGCTAACAAGCAGAGTTTGCAGAGTAGTGAGAAGCAGAAGGCCAGAGTGAACCCTAGCCTGTCTGCTACAGGCTGATTCTTTCTTCTTTTCAGTAAGGAAGTTGGAATTTGTATCGGCATACCACTAGGTGTCAATCACAAATTGTGTGTGCATGTGTATGATAGGGTACATATAACTCTAATTCCTAAGTATGGGTTTAGGCAATCTCAACCAATCCTTTTCTCTTCACAAGGCTTCAAGTTTCCCTATCTAGTGCAGTTGCTCAGAGTGAGTCAAAATATTCAAACAACTTTCCTTAAAAATGCTCCCTTATATGAAATTTGCTGCTTGTAAGAGTTCTGTAATTTATCCTACTAAATCAAGGAGCTTACACCTTGTTAAATTTTTTAATATCCTTTTATTGGTATATTTTAGGTGAACAATATAATGACATTCATCATTGGAGATATGCAGCTTTACATACTCTCTTGGTTGTTATTTTTTCCCCCTTCCCCTGCCCTCCTTTCAACCCCTTCATCCCTCCCTACTTACAGAGAATTTGTTTCCTTTTTTTCATTTTCTCATATCATTCCTTTCTTTCCTTTCCCCTACCCCTCCTACTTCCCCTGACTTTGTTAAATTTTAAGGAAAAAATATAGTACCAGAATTACTACGATTTTAGAAGGCACTCATCAAATAACTCTATGAAGTTACACATTTGTTCATTTCTTGATATCCTGACTTCAAATATTTAGCTTGATCCAGACCTGAATGGTGCTGATAGGGAGCAACTGAACAAATTAAGGTGATTCCTGAGTAAGGCTAATTCAACTCTTAAAAATTCCAAATATAGCTGGGCTACCATACCACTGCCCCAAGGGCAGAGGAGAAAAGCTAGACAGGCACCAGGGCCACACATCCCCCTCCACCCCCCTGAAATTAGAAGACACATAAACAAATCACAAAACCAGACTTTCAGATCACCTAAAGCAACGGCAAAGGGAAACAAGATGGAACAATCTGATACTCAACCACCTAGACTCCCTGAACTGGCAGCAAAAGAGGACCTGGAAAAAATGAAATCAGAAATAATTTCTCAGATATAAGCAGAGATTGTGTCCATAGTGCAAGACATGATTGATAAATCTAGAGAGGACACAGACAAAAATAGAGGAGCTGAGGAACATGATGGAATCAAAATATAGGAAACAAATGGAATCCATAAAACACGCAAACAGATTTGAAGAAGATTAAAAATTACATTCAAAGTTTACACAGCAGAATGAGCCAATGTGAGGACAGAATTTCAGATATAGAAGATAAGATGGAGGGCCGGGGATTTAGCACAGTGATGCTGCCAGCTGCCTCACAAGTGCAAGGTCCTGAGTTCGATCCCTGGTACCAACAAACAAACAAAGAAGATAGGATGGCAGTTAGTGACCAAGAAAATAAAAATCTCTTTAAAAAAGTAAGGGACCATGAGAAATCAATCCAGCAGCTGCTGGAAGATGCAAAGAAGAATAACATAAGACTGATTGGACTCAATGAAGAAACAGGAGAGAGTGCAGATGACATAAAAAATCTTCACAGAAGCAATGGCAGAAAACTTTCCAAATAGGGGAAAAGAACTTGACATACAGATAAGTGAGGCATATAGGACTCCAACTAGCCTTGATCAAAAAAAACTATACATAGGCATATAATTGTTAAGATTCCAGAAACACAGCAGAAGAACAAAATTCTACAAGCAGTTAGAAAAAAGAAACAAATCACATACAAAGGAAAGCCCATCTGAATCACAGCAGACTTCTCAACTCAAACCCTCAAGGCAAGAAGAGCTTGTAAGGATGTATTTCAAGCCCTAAAGGAAAACAGCCTCCAACCCAGACTGATGTACCCTGCAAAACTATCTTTCAAAATTGATGGAGAAATAAGATAATTTCATGACAAAGAGCACTTTAGGAACTTCATGAGTACCAAACCAGCACTCCAAAAATTTTAGACAATATAATAGGAAAAGACAACAAGGATCACAACCCCAGAAAGCCCAGCAGGATGAATCCATTGAGCACAACAAGAAATTAAACCCAAACAGGGAGAATTCAACAAAAAGAAAAAGTTATGACAATGATAACTCAATATGTATCAGTTATAAATGTTAACAGTCTCAATTCAACAATAAAAGAAATAAACTGGCAGAATGGGTCAAGATGCAAGACCCAACAATATGCTACATACAAGAAACACACTTAATTCAAAGAGAAACTCATAGACTGAAAGTTAAAGGGTGGACAACAATAATCCACGTGACAGGAACCTGAAAAAAAGCACGAGTAGCTATCCTCTTTGCAGACCAAGTGGATATCAAATGCACACTGATTAAGAGAAACAAAGACGGACACTACATCCTTGTACAGGCAACAATCCAAGAGGAAGAGATGACAATCATGAATATCTATGCACCGAACACTAGTGCACCCAACTATATAAAACAAATACTAAAGGACATGTAAAATCAAATAAGCACTAATACAACAGTAGTGGGGGACCTCAATACCCCACTATCATAAATAGATAAATCAACTAGACAAAAAACAAGCAATGAAATACTAGAACTCAAACTCTTGAATGAATGAGCTTAACAGATGTTTACAGTGTTCCACCCCACAAAATCAGAATACACATTCTTTTCAGCTGCACACAGGTTGTTCTCCAAAATAGACCACATGCTCACTCATAGAATATGTTTAAGTAAGTGAAAAGGAACTGAAGTTGTACCCTGCATATTATCAGACCATAGTGTGATGAAATAGGAGATCAACAGCAAAAGAAACTGCAAAAATTACATAAACACATGGAAATTGAACAACACACTTCTGAA
>NW_004624743.1:27167545-27182373 GCF_000247695.1 Heterocephalus glaber
TAAGTGAAATAAATAGGACACACATGTGTAAATACTGAATAGTTTCTCTAGTGTGAGAAACTGAAAGTGTAAATAAGGACTAAAAGGTATACTAGATAATGCGAAATAGGAAGTTAAGGGGCAAATGGGAAGGGGAAGTGGGAGGGGTGGGGGAAAGGAAAGAAGGCAATGGAATTAATATGAGAAAATTGAAAAATGGAAACAAAGTCTTTGTAAATACGGAGGGGGTGGAGGGGTTGAAGGGAGGGCAGGGGAAGGGGGTAAACATAAGAACCAAGAGACATTATGTAAAGGTGCAAATTTCCAAGGATGAATGTCATCATATTGTATACCTGAAATGTACCAATAAAATTAAATTTTTTAAAAAGGAAAGGTAAACTCATTTGAAAGACTTTACTTTGAGAAGAGAGTCCTAGGGTACTTTGCTCCTTCAGGGCCACAGGGAGAAGTGTTTGTGGAGTTCAGCCATCCAGGCTTGCAGAGGCGTGAGCACCCATATTACAAATGGGCCAGGCTATTGCTTGAGCAAGGCAAACGTTGACATCATCCATGTGGTGCTGGTTTTACAAGCATGCAGAATGCAAGAGTTATGAAGCTTTATCCTAGATTTCAAAGTCCTAGGCTGCTGGACAAAAATGTGTGGCAGAGTCACAGTGCCTGCCAGGAGCCCCTGAGGTGATGCTTGAAGCTGTGTCAGTCCTGGCTTGAGTCCTTCACAAACAAAGGCGACAAAGCAAACAGACTGCTTTTAGCAAACGACAGCAGCTTCTCAGTAAATAGGTCAAATGGACTCAAAATGTAGTATATAACTCCCTGGCACAGAGAAGTCCAGTAATTGTGTACACACCTGAGCAGACCATCTAAGTCATAAAACATTTCAGCCCAGATTCCTTAGCCCCTTCAATACCGATATAAGCCTCATTACTTTCCCAGTGAGTTGCTAATATCTCTCTCTTAGTATTAGCCATCCACACACAGACGAAATCTCTCCCAGCTAGCTGCTGCTATCTCTCTCTCTCCCAATGTCAGCCCATCCACACACAGATGTGATACACTTGGCTTTTCCCAGCTAGCTTCTAGAAGCTCCTGATTTTAGTCCCTGTTAACTGGAATAAACTTTCCTTTTAAAACCCTATTTTTGACAAGTGGCTTCTTTATGGCAGGGAGAGTGCAGCCAAAGTTACAGTGGAGACCCCAGGAAGTTGGAGATGCCAGGAACATAGAACACATGCTGAGGAAAACTGCAGGTAGAGAAGTGAAGCCAACCTAAAAGAGAAGCCATGTGGGCTGCAACAAGCAAGACCATAGGGGCAGGACCTCCTAAGCTCTTCAGAGCTCACATCTCACCACAACCTGCCTTAGGTGCTGCACAGGACCTACATGATTTAATGCTTGCCCTGGTGGCTTTCAGTCTTACTTTGGTCTGATTCCTTTCTATTCAACTATTCTTCCATTTTAATTGGAAACATATACCCTGTGCTATTATATGCTCTAAGTATTTAAGTTTCTTTTTGATGTTCACAGGGTCTCACAGCTAAGAGTTTGGCTTGAATCTCAGAGGAGACTTTGGCTTGGACTTTTCAGCGGTGCTGGAACTGTTTAAGACTTTGGTGACTCTTAGAGATGCACTCAATGTATTGTAGCAAATATAACTTACAGTGTTGTAGCTCTAAGTGATACAATGGAGTCAGGCTGAGAAGATTCGAGTACACACCCTGCAAGTTGGAGGAAGGTTTATTTTCACTAGTGGACCTATTAGGGACTTCTCCACAAAGCAATCAGTCCTGTCTCAGCGGTGAACAGGGTTTATATAGATTTGGGAAAGGAGGGGTGAGGATACCTTGGCAAGACACTCAACATTAGTTCATTGGTTGAGGTAGATAATTTAGCTTATACAACTGGATAGAAAGGTACACTAGGATTCATCTTATTTATATATAGCAGGAACCAGGGGTCACAGAAACTCCACTGAGAACAAAGGAGAGTGGAGGAACACGTGTTTTAGGTGCATGAGGGGTCGGAGCTGGGAAGAGCCTTTTGTTTACTACCCAGCTGCATCACAGGCTCCTTCTGGTCAGAAATCATTTCCCTGTTCAAATGCATTTTGTGTAATGAGATGTATATGAGCCTTCTGGGGCCAAGGGCAGGATGCTATGGTTTAGATCTTAAATGTCCCCCCAAAAGTCTCAGGTGTTTGGAAGGTAACTGGATCATAGAGACACTATATTCATCAATGGATTCATCCACTGATGAGTTCAGTAGCTCATGTGATTTTAGGAGGTGGAGCCTCATTGGAGGTGGGTCACTAGGGAATGACCTGGAAGGGTGCATTCTTGTCCCCAGCTCCTCCCCTCTATCTCTGCTTCCTGGCTCTCACAGGGTAAGCAGTTTTATTCCACTATGCCATTTCTGCTTTGAGCTAGCCAACCATTGACAGAATCCTCTAAAACTACGAGCCAAAATGAGCCTTTCCTCCTATAAGTAGGGGGTATCAGGTCCTGTGCCTTGGCAACTGGAAATCTGACAGAAGGACCCTCAGGACACATTATACTTCCCAGGAAATGTCTTGGCAGGAGTGAGTATGGCTCCTCCACAGCATTTCCTGCCCTTCAGAAAAGGTGTCAGGGGTGCTGACTTGCACATTACCAGCTTCAAGGGAGGTTGGTGGAATCAGTGCTGGGAGTTTTGCCTCATAACTCACAGCCTGCTCCTGTGATGGATGGCCTCCATGCAGCATTTGCCATTGATCCCAGACCTAGCTGAAAAGTGAAACAACCGTGGCCGCTACACATACATCGGGGGCTGACAAGTGTCTGCAATGCAGTGCGAGGCCCCCAGGACTGCGCTCAGGCCACCATCTGCCTTGTCAGCGCATGGCTCAATTCCTCCTGCTCTAGCCCCTTTGTAAATTGCCTTTGTCAGCGTCTCCTAACAGAAACTACTCTGTTCATCAATCAGAACCAATGGCCTGTTAGAATGAAAGATTCCCCTTCCCAGCCAGCTGCAGAAAGGGTTTCAGGCATGAGTGATCCGTATTTGCTTTGGGGCAGCCACCAAACACTTCCACAGCCAGTGCTGGGCTGCCTGCTTTTCAGGGCCCATGACCCTTATACCTGTCCCTGCTGAGCCCCCAGGTGGACAAGGACTCACTCCCACCTGTCAGTACTTGGTGACAGAACAGGATTCAGATTTGAATCATGGTTTTGTTGGGTCAGAATTGCCCACTTCTAACCATAATAAAGACAACATCTCCTTATTTGTGGTTAGCATTTAATGCAGCTGTCCAATATTTTATTTGATCCTTTATGATACTTGTGCGGGACACCTATTCTGTAGGAATAGGGGGTTCCAAGGCAGCTTCATATATATTATCATCAAGAAAAGATGAGATAAGGTTAAGAGAAGCTTCTCAGAATTTAATTCCTCCTCTGTGATTCTCTTGGGAAAGTCAGTCACTTAATCTCTTTTCCTTCTGCAAATCAAGGATATTGCAGCTGTCCACTTCACAGGACTGAAACAAGGATTAAGTGAACTAGTAGATGTAGTGTGTTTAGAACAGTGCCTGGCACATGGTGAGCACTTTGTAAGTGAAACAAATTATCATCAACTTTGTCATCTTTATCACTACTTGATTAAGCTGGGAGAGGAAGATTAGGCCTTATGATGCCCATGTTATAGATGGAAGAACCGCGCCTCAAAGGCTTTAAAATGAGTCTTTAACTCACAGACCACAAGTCAGTAACTGATGCATCCAGAATCAAACATAGCTGTACTGACGCCAAGCCTAATTCTTTTCCCACCTCCATTACATAGTATGAAGAAGACTCTTTTACTTATTATTGAAACTATAAGAAATCATCCAGGATTTGTCACTTTCTGAATGATCAGCTTCCTCTAGGGTCTGTGTCCTCCTTGTTGGCAGGATGACCTCCTCTAGCCCAAAGGAAAATGTGGGGCCCAGGGTCTTCAAGGACAATGCTTTCAAAGGCTGCTGATGCCACTTGCTAGGGGCGGAAAGGCTGCTGTCCTGAAGGTCACCTGTTCTAAAATGTGCCCTGGAGAGAGGCAGACTCACAGAGTAAGGTGCAAATAGCTTTCCAGGCTGTTGATGAAATACAAAGCCCTGTGCCTTGTCTTCCTGTAATCACGGTAGTGCTGGTGTCTAGCACTGTCACACACCAGGTCACACTGCTCCACAGCTAGGGATATCAGTGGCTTGGATTCTGCTTGGATGGAAGAACAGTGTGAAGCCAAATGGCTCATTTGAATAGAGGTAACTATTAAGCCAGATTCCTGTTGACACAAGGCTGCAAGGGCCTCCTCCTCCCTGTGGGTGATCTACTCCAAAGTCTTGTCCTTGTAAACTTTGACAGTGTCTGGACAGACCTCAACTTTGCTCCTCTAGAGCTCACTTAGGCCCCCAGGCTGCCTCCTTTCTTCGAAACACTCCCTCCAACTTGCTTCCACCTATCTCAGTGGCCAGACTCAGCTTCCTGGGGACTCTCTTGGTCAGCACTTTTGGTGCTGAGCCCTAATCAACAGTCTGTCAAAGACAGGAAGGCTGAATATTCCTTCCCTAGCCCAGACCAGGCCAAATGGGCTTCCTCCTCCTGCAGGAAAGACAAGCCTGCTTTCCCCAGGTCAGTTCCTACCTAACTGCACAGGACACAAATGGTCAGTGGAGCTGGGTTCTTTCTCCAGCTTCTCTCTGCTGCCATGAGCCATCCATTTCCCTTCATGCCCTAGCTCCTGAGTGACAGAGCTAATCAATCTCTACTGGCCACCTCTGAGGCATTAATGCACTTGATTGCCTTTTGATAATAGCTAGCAGAAATACACGAGCCTTTTGTCACAAGGTCGGGGAAAGGTTTATGTAAACAGAAACTGAAATGTTTAACCTAGAAGAAGAATGGAAGCCAGGATTACATGTTAGAATGAAAGCATTTAGGCATAATTATGATTTGCATTTTCTTGGCTTGGACACCACTTTCACATAAAATTGCCTAAAACATTTTATGCCCCATGTTTCTAGAATACTGAATACATTAAAAGAAAAACATTAATAACTCAAACAAGAAAAAGACATTTGGCTCCATTTCCACTTACTGCTGGACATTTGCATTAAATATCTTTGTTTTGTGCTATGAAGCCTATGATGTGCTATGATCAGTAGAGTAGGGATTCTTACATAAGACACTGAGAAAATGCTTAGACAAGTCTTGGGAGCTAATGTCCAAGCTCTTCAAGGTGAATGCGGTTAATCGTGGAGAGCACTTTGCTTATTGTTAAAAACAAAGGAATTTGGAGTGTGTTGTGAAGTTAGTCTTCTTGTGATGTGACCACTTAACTCTTCTAGTTCTACATTCCCCACAGGGATTTTGGAAGTCACTGTAGTGGTGGGCATGGTGAGCAGAGACAGAAGCCTGGCTGCTGCCACAGACTCATCTCCATGAGCACAGCTGTTCCTCCACACACTCTGGGATTGATCCTCATGATTGGATACTTCTGGCTTTACAGGAGAGGGGGAGAGGGAGAGAGAGGAACACACAATGCTTATTTCTTGCCATGTGCTGCTTTGAGTTTCTGCCAATAAGAAGACCATCCTTTAGCCTCCAGGACTGCTAAGCAAAATATTCCTCTTTTCTTTATAAAGTTATCTGGCCTCAGGTATTTTGTTTTAAAAACGCAAAGTAAACTAGTACAACCATTGACTCAAGACTTAGGACTACCCAGATCTTATTGGTCTAGGAATTCTATAGGTTCCTTCCCCTCTTCTGCTCTCTCTCAGCTTCATTCATATAAGTAGGTCCTTTATAGGACCTATATAACTTATATATAGGTTATATTATAAGCTATATTGCTTATATAACCAAATATTACACATGCAATATGCTTTGCTTCACAAAGAATTATGTTCCCAATGAATCTTTTATTTTCTATATATGAAGTCTCTTATTAGAATAAAATGTTATTGCTTTAGGTTTTACTAGACTTGAAGCTGCCTCTGCTCTCAAACTGATTCTGTTTTTTTTTTCTTTTTCTGATTCTGTTTTTATTGCAATGAAATAGAAGTTACAGAACACCATAAGAGACACAAAGAGTTTTCTATGCTCTGCATTCTCTATCAAATGCATCATACTGTCCAGACAGTTTCCACACTACTCCTGCTCTGCCAAGAGTGGGATCTTTACCATCTACTCACAGCCAAACTGAGCTGCAGCACTGGGAGGGTGGGAGGGTGGTAGGCTGGTGGGACCCAGAGGGTCACTCACATCTTATTGCAGATCTCAGACTCTGTTCTAAAGCAGGAGGTGGAGGAACCAAGACACCTCCTCTTAGTTGTCCCAGATTCCAAACTGTGGGCACAGATTGACGTCCAGCCTCAACTTTCTAGTCTTCATTAGTAAAAAGAAAGGACAAGCATTACCCAGTCCTTTATTAGAAACCTAAAAACTCAGTACTTGTGATTTCTAACCCAAAAGCACCAGAAAAGGGATCTGCAGATACTACCTGGTCTCATTCAGTAGTTAGGACAGGTCGTGTCTTCAACAAGAGAACTCATGGACCCAGTGGATGTTGCTTCAGGACAACAGTGAATTCCCAGTCTTTCAATTCCATCTGTTTCCCAGGAGGGGAAAATCTACCCCCTGATGAACTGCTGCTATTTTGGGGGATCTCAGGTCTCCAGGGAGGAACATTCCAGGAGCCCCTGGAGCAAGACAGAGTTGCAAAGGAGATTTCTTGATACAAGAAAGGTTTCTATTTCCTGAAACTTTTGTCTCCAGCAGAAATTTCAGAGCCGAACAAGGAGGCATGAGTCTGATGCTAGAGCCACCAGTGTAGAGCTTGGCATTGAATTCTACTGTATGAAGTTTAAGGGATAAATAGTTTTTGTCTGAGAAGGACATTCTGCTCTTTTTCTAGTATTTTCCCCAAACAACAGGAAGGATCCTGATTCAGAAACAGTTTTACCTTCTCCACAGCTCCTTCCTGCGCTATTTTTGGACCTTTAGTGAAGGAGAGAAGGAAAATTACATTCATAACCAAACACTGGTTTATCGACACTGAGGAGGTTAATCAAGTCAGACTTTTCCTTTCTTAATCAATACATATCTGGCTTGTCTTGCTCATAGACAGTTACCCAATTACCTGCTTTCTAAACACTGCCTCCACAACCTTTAAAACTCCGGCTTGTTTCATTGATTCAGACAACAGCTAAATTGACACCCAGTCTCTTACAGAACAGATTTAATCTGGCCTGTGCTTGATTAAAACACCTTGCTGAAACCAACGCACATGTAATTTTCTTACCCTTTACAGAGTCCTCAGAAGCTACTCTAGTTCAACATATGACATAGGGAATTCTCAGCTCCTCAGCCTCTCATCAGCGCTTGGAGACTTTAAGGATAAAATCGTCCGTGAAAGAGATAATCCCTCCCTGGTTGACAACAGGATAAATTTGTTCCATTCTCACTTTCTTGAGATAAATTCCTAGAAATGGAATTCCTGGGTTAAAGGGTCATTTCTTCAACATATCTGATGATTCTATTGTTTGTGGAACAAAATAGTGAGAATATAAATGTCACTGAAATATAACTGGGGGGGGATTTCATTTTGTCTTGTAAATTGATTTAGGAAAGAAAAATTTCTTCAGAATTGCAGTGTGATATAATAATAATGTCACAGAAATTTAAAATTCCTATATTCTCAAGCATTTACATTAGTATTTAACAAATTTCTCATGGTGTGTAAAAATTTAATTAAAATGGAACTGCAGCCTGAAACTCATTCATACAGAGTAATCACTTACACTGTCCTTGGAGATTAAATAATGAAGCTAGAGGCTTTCTAATTACCAAGGAAAAAAAATTGCCATCTATGTCATTAGTTCTTACCTCAACCTTGCAAAAGAAGAAAATGCTATTTAATTTGTTTGCAATGACAATTCTGAAATTGTAAGTAGAAATTGAAAATATTTAATAATGTCCAATATTTAATGTATATTTTACTGTATATATGATATAAATATAAATTATTTATAAACAAGTTACATATGCAACAGAGGAACAAAAACATACTTGTCTAATGTAATGCAAATAAAGAACAAGGTAGCTCACTGTACGATGTCTCAGAAGCCATGAGGGAAATTACTGTTAGAATTCCTTGACTCCACAATAACCATCCAGGTAGCTATAGAAAAACAGCCCAACCTCAAAATCTGTTCTTAAAAATATGCAAGAAGAGGGCAGGGGATTTAGCTCAGTGGTTCCACCACCTGCCTGGCAAGCACAAGGACCTGAGTTCAATCCCCAGTACCAAAAAAAAAAAATAGTAATAGTTTTGCCGGGGATTTAGCTCAGTGGTTTTGCCGCCTGCTGTGCAAGCGCAAGGACCCAAGTTCGATCCCTGGTACCAAAAAAAAAAAAAAAAAATATGCAAGAGGAGAGAATAAGGTTTGTTACAGACTAATCCTTTATAGTTTTGTTTAAATCTTGTTTATAGTCTTTATCATGTTATTTTATATAAAGGTATTAGAATTGAATACAGATGAAATATCTTAGCTTTCCCATGTGACAATGGAAATATACTATAAATACATCCTTAAAGGGTCATTACAAAAGAAATTAAGTGGTTATTTTCTTTCTATGGAAGTTGGTATTATACAATAAAGTAGAGGCAGATATTAGGGCAACAGTAAAAAGAATACATCCAAACAATAAGGTGTGAAATTTCCAGATTTTTTTCTCTATACCAGTCATATTGTTTTGAGATAAACTAGCCTAAATAGCTGATGTGGGTGTCTAGAGCTTCACAGAATAGAAACAGAAATAGGAAATCTTCAGATAGCTAGAACTGATTTTTCTGGCTATATCCTTGGGAAGCAAACACTCACCCTTATCCTGCTTGGCTCAGTGGGATTTACAAGGCTTTTAATTTCATAGGACACAGTATGAAGTTCATTCTTGGATGGAACTGTCTGGCTGAAACATTGGTATCGCTCCCATGTTCTGGAGGGTGTACCATAAATTCATTTCTCTCTAAGAAAAAGACTTGTAGTGAGGGCTAACATAAAGAAAATATATGTTTGTTTAATCTCATTTAATCCGCTCACAAATGTAATGAGGTTAGTAATAATATTGTGTCTACCTTATAGGTGAGATAACAGTTACACAAAGGTTAGTTATAGAAAGGTTAGGCTTGAAACTGTATGGGCTGAGATTCAGACCCCGAATGGTAGTGGTGTGTGTGTATGTGTTTAAGCTATAGTTGCCCTGGCTGGGCTCAAACCTGTAATCCTCCTGCCTCAGCTTCCCAAGTGCTAGGATTACAGGCATGTGCCATCATGCCTAAATGTGTTTACTAATTTTAACTAAATATAGAACATCTTTCATGTACTTAATGGCCATTTGTATATTTTAATTTTGTACTTGTTCAAATCTTTTGTCCATTAAAAAACATTGGCGACTTGTCTTCTCATAACTGAGTTGGAGTATGGTCTGGACATCTGACTCTGCTCTAAATAGTTTATATGCCCTGGCTCCCTCTGCACTGCCTGCCTGTGCTTGCTTTTTGTACTTGCCCAGGTTTTACACTTGTTTTCTGTAGCATGTTTTGTCTGGTAGAACTTTTGTCTGTGATACCTGGAAACAGAAGTAGTTGGGGCTTTAATACAGCACTAAGGAAAATAAATACAAGGAAGCCAACACTGAGGCACCTCCTGAAACTGTTGAAAAGCCAAGAAGAAAGAGCAAATCTTGCAAGCAGCAAGAGGAAAATGACAAGCACATATAGGGGAAAAATAATCCAATTAATGGTTGACTTCTTATCAGAAATCATAGAAAATAGAAAAATATCTTTAAATGCCAAAAGAAAATTTTTGCAAAACAAAACTGTAAAACTATAATTCTATATCCTGTGGATTTTAAAACATACATACTCCCCATGTACTTGGAACAAGACCAGAATTTCAGTACAGGTGGTGGTGGTTTTTGAGGGTCTTGATGAGGTCAGTTAAGGTGGGGGAGTGAATGAAATCTATAGTTCCTGAATCTGCAGCAATGAAGCAGCCGCAGGCCCTGACACCGCCAGTCATGGCTGTACACTGAAGCCCCTCTTGGTGTTGGCTCCATTAGAGCCAAGCAGGCTCATTGTTGAATGTTGAAAATACATTCAGCAGTAGCTGCATTTCTACAGCCTCAAGCTGCTCAGAACAGGGGAGCCTGTGTCTCTTGGCAAATTCTTCACTTCTTTGTTTGGGGATTTGGCAATGGTCAGTCTCTCTGTGCTGCTGTCAACTTTCCAACCAGTTGGATTAAGTCTCAGGGGTCATGAGTCAGCCAACACCATTTTGGTATCAACTTTAAAAATGTCTTAAGGATCATCTTTCAGCCTCCTGAATTATTTTCACCGAAAAGTTTGGTAAGGCTTCCTCCCTGTGGCTGCGTGGTACAACAGAGGCTCCTGCTTGGGGCATGAGCAGAGATCCAGACACATGGGATGTATAGGACACAGGCCCAGAAGAAATGGATGGTACTCACTTGAGAAGAGTTGGATAGAGGGCCATTTACAAATGTGTTGGCCAAGGGTGGCCTGTACCACAGGGATGGTGCAGTTCCTGAGAGATTCTAAGAGTGGGAGCTAGTACCATTTTGCAGGCATAGAAACAAAGGGAGGGAGCAGGAGACAGAGTGCCTGACAAGCAGTGTGGGAGTGGAGTTCACTTTCCCTGTCAAGGGGTCTGTTGCTGAATTCCTGATAGAACCTCACAGTTCAGTCACAAGCACATGACTCACAGGAGTCTCCCACAGATGACTGGAGGAAAAAGAAGGGTGATTATGGGGGTGTGTGAAGGTGAGGCTGAGGGCCTGCAAAACATGGCTTATTATTATTGTGACCTGAGAAACCTCAGGAACTGGAAGTCCCCTTCTGTGAAGTCCTAGAGTCAAGAACATTAGCTTCACGTGAGAGTGTCTACCAGAACCTCAGCAAACTCAGAGTGGTTTATCTCGTATTTTTGTACTTTGATTTTTATTTCTGCAAATAACACATATATTCCCTTTATTCAAATTTAAAAAGAAAGAATGATGTCTCTCATTCTATTTTTGACTAGTGACTTTCCACATAATCTAGTAGGCTCCTTTTCCTTCCTTCTCCAAGCTGCCTGCAATTGCATTTCTCCTACCTTCCATCTTTCCTTGTGACAAGGGGACTTGCTGAGGATTTAGGTCACTACACATCAGAACTTCAGTTTTCCTCAGGGGACTAATTGGTAATTTCTAGCCCATTTTGACTTGTTTTTAGCTATTGCTTTCTGAAGGAGCAAAATAGCTTGCATCATTCTTCTTGTCATAACCAAGTACATGTCAAGATCTTTGTTTTGAAATACTAAATGACACTATCTTTCAAGATTGATGACACTTTCAAGCTGTAAGTGGGAACATGGAGTCCTTGCCCCAAACCCTCAGGTTGGTGTAACTGTGGGTCCTTTCTAGGAAAGTAAACTTTCTGCAGAGATGACTCTGAGAAAGAATAAGGTAGTTTATCAGAAGGAAGTGTTCCCTACTAATGAGGAGCTGGAATCAACTTTTCTTGGGTTTGTTCCAACAACATTGGCCTATGCCTGGAAGAGAGCTGAGTGTTACCTGAATAAATTGAACCTGCAAGTGAGTTAGGCTTTTGTTGACCCATGCCAGGTCAGGGTATCTAGGAGTTGTGGGTGGCCATGGACACAGGTTATCTATTCAGTAACATTTGAAAGAGCTCCTTATGAGGCATTTGGTGCAGTGGAGGAATTGTCTTGTTACATTCTTCCTATGTCATGACCTCTTCCTTTTTCTTTATCTCTATTTCACTCTAGTCCATTTCTCATTTCAATCTCAGATTTCTTAGCTTTCTTTCCTGTTATACAGCCATATAACTGTAGACTATAACAGAATGAAGAAGCATTAACAACTTTCTGGTCCAATGCCCTCTTCTATAAAGAAACTGAGGATCAAGGTTACATGACTTGCTCAATGTCGCATAATTGGTACCATTGTGACAGTTAATATTTGAGTATTTATTGTGTTCAAGACACTGTTAGAATGATTTATAAATATCACAAATATTATGAGTAGGCACTTGATGAGTAGACACCCACAGTTTTTGTGGGTGGTTTTTGTTGTTCTTGTTATTGTTTTTTGATAATATCAAATGGGCTAGCCTGAAGTCTCCAAATATTCAGCCAAATGGTAATCTTCGGAGATTAACATCAATAAGATGACAGCAAAGTACTCTCCAGTGCTTGTACCCCCACGAAAACATCCATTTGTATAATTATCCACGTTCAAAACATACCTTCCCAAGAGCTAGACAAATCAGGTGAGAGCAGTCATGTGTGACACAGAAATGAGAAAAGATGCCTTGGGAGAGAGGGGGAAGGATACACTAAAGTACCTATATTCCCCCTTCCATCCCAGGCAGAATAACATGGAGAAAGGTAATTTCTGTGTGAGGGAAGGAGAGGAAAATGAGCACTGGACTTTGTTATAGACCCTAACACTGTTTCTGTCCCTAAAAGTCAACACTGGGCAGGTCCCTTTGGCCCCAAGCTCCAGGCTAGTACTCATGGAGTAACCCTTCAGGCTCATCCTAGGTACCAGGTGGGATCTTACGACTTTGAGCTGTAGGCTTCCAAGTGGAACTGATGTTCAGGCCTGGCATCCCATCAGGTAAAACCTAGTGGATCCAGCTAGTCCTAGAGGCCCTCAGCTTCAGGCCTCTCATAGTACCATACCAGCCTCCAGAGCTTCAGGTACCAAGCCAGCCCCTGTGGGTGTAGGCTGACTCCCACGGCCTGATACTCCAGTACAGAAAGTTTGGACTGAATCTCCTGGCCTGCCATATCAGGCTGGGTTTCACCACTTGAGGTTCTAGGCCTTCCTGGCAGAGTCAGTCTCTGGATGGGTTTCACTGCCAGGCCAAGCCCAGCAGTCTAGGCTGACCCTAGCAACCATAGGAACTGAGCTGGCTCCAACGGCCCTGTCCTTTCAGTCTGCCCCAGTGCCAGGCCATTCCAAACAGACTTAGGCTCTAGGCCCACCCTAGCACTGGCCAGGCCCAAGTGGACCTATACCTTGTGCTGTTCCCAGCACTGAGCTATCACCCACAACTCCAAGTTTCATGCACACTAACCACAAGGCTAGCCTTGAGAGCCCTCATCCTCAGATGAGGAGATAAGCTAGCTCCTGTGAATATAGGCTACAGACCCCACCCAGCATCAGGCAAACTCCTGTGGCCCCAGGCAAAAGGCCAGTCTAGATTCAACTCGGCCCACATGCCCCAAGCTTTAGGCTGTCCCAGCACCAGGTCAGCATGCCTGTTCTCAAGTATCAGGTCTTCCCAGTCAGACCAGTGTCTGCAGTCATAACCTCCAGTCTGGACCCTGTGGCCTTCGACTCAAGCAGACCTAGAGTCAGATCTGCCCTCAGAAGGCCTCAGCACCAGTCTAGGCTTCATAGACTGAGAACCTAGGGCTGCTCCTGCAGACCCAGGACTCAGACTTGCTCTCCCAGACTCAGATCTCAGGTGTGTCCCAGTGCACACATGAAGTTTGCCCCACCAGACCCAGATACGAGGCTCATCTTAGCACCTGGCCAGGCCCTGCAGAATCAAGCTCAAGTTCTCCCAGCACCAGGTCAGCCACTGTGACCCACCCCAGAGATACAGGCTCCAAAAGCACCCTCATGGAGCCAGGCTCCAGGCCAGTCCACCTCTGTGGACTCAATCAACAGATTCATACACTCCAGTGGACCCAAGTACCAAGATCCTCTGCCTGCTGAACCTGCCTACCCAGCCTGCCTATGGACCCTACCAAAGAGTGTACCCACAATCTCTAAATAGGTGAATGGTAAAGGACTTTCCTGGAGAAAGACAACCTACAAAGACTATGGGAAGTCTACATTTTCAAATGTGTAGGTGTCAACATAAGGCAATAAGAAACATGTAAAACCATGTTTTACCACCACAAAAGAATACAACAATCTCCTAGTAGCTGCCCACAATGACATGGAGACATACGAACTATGAACAAAGAATTCAAAATAATTTTGTTAAGAAAGCTCAGTGAACTTCAAGTAAATACAGAGGAAAAATTCAATTCCTATTTTCCTGAGGCCAGGAAAACAATAAATGGCCAAAATTATAAATTTAAAAGATTATTTTTCAAAACTCCAACATATTCTGGACCTAAAAATATAAATGAAAAACACAATAGAGAGCATCAGCAGCAGAACTGATTTTAAAAAAGAAGCTGATTAAGGACAGGTTATTTGAAAGCACAACCTCTAGATAGGAAGAATAATAAAGGAATGAAAAGGAATAAAGAAAGCTTATGAGATTTATGGAACACTGCTACAGTTTGTGTCTAGATGTCCCAAAGCCTCATGAAATCATAGGTGGGGTTTTTTCAAAGGTGGCTGGATCTAGAATGTGTGATCTAGAATTATGGGTGTGTAAGTACTGAATTAGTCCACTAATTGGTTTGGCATCTGCCCCAAACCAGGTAGCCTACATAGAATATAAAAGGGGAAGAAAGAAGCTGCTATCATTAATTGCTTGCCGCTTTGGCTACCTTCTGCCCACCCTGGACTATTTCTCCTCTGCAGTGGCCCTCTGCCATGCCACCCTGCCTTGGAGCCAGCTGATTATGGACTGAAACCTCTACAAACTGTGAGCTCAATAAACCTTTCCCCCTTTAATTTTGGGTGTTGGATATTTTGTCTCAGCAATGAAAGAAAAGTAACCAAGACAGAATTTGGTACCAGAGAAGTGGGGTCATTGCTATGACT
>NW_004624743.1:27201586-27240771 GCF_000247695.1 Heterocephalus glaber
ATCAACAAGTGGGATCTCTTCTTATTAAAAAGCTTCTGTACAGCAAGAGAAGCCATCAACAGTGTGAAGAGACAACCCACAATGTGGGAAAAAATTTTCAACAGCTTTCCTTCAGACAAAGGTCTACTATCTAGAATCCATAAAGAACTTAAACAAATCAGACCTCCCAAATTTAAAGACCCAATCCAAAAATGAGCATCTGTAATGAACAGACATTTCTCAAAGAAGTAGAAATAGCAAAATATATGAACATATAACATATGAACAAATGTTCAACATCACTGGTCATTCGAGAGATCGAAATGAGAATAACACTGAGATTCCACCTCACCCAAGAAAGAATGGCTGCTACCATGAAATCAACCAATAAGAAGTGCTGGCAGTGCTGTGGGGAAAGAGGAAAGCTGCTCCACTGCTGGTAGGAGTGTAGACTGGTGCAAGCACTGTGGAAATCAGTATGGAGATAACTCAAAGAACTAGGATTGGAAGTCCCATTTGATCCAGCTATTTCCTTGCTGGGTTTCTTCCCAAAAGAATGAAAAGAATCATACCGCAGTGATATACGTGCACCCATGTTCATAGCAGCACAATTCATGATAGCTAAAACTTGGAAGCAACTGAATTCCCCATCAACTGGAGACTGGACAAAGAAAAATTTTTTTTCATAAAATGGAGTACTACTGAGCCATAAAGAATGAGAAACTAGAGACATTTATAGCTAAGTGGATGCACATTGAGGTGATACTTTTAAGTGAAATTAATAGGACATACATGTGTAAATACCAAATAGTTTCTCTAGTGTGAGAAACTGAAAGTGTAAATAAGGAGTAAAAGGTATAATAGATAATGTGAAATAGGAAGAAAAGGTGCAAAGGGAAGTTGGAGGGGTAGGGGAAAAGAAAAAAGTGGGATTAATATGAGAAAAAGAAGTAATGGAAACAAAGTCTTTGTAAATAGGGAGGGATGGAGGGGTTGTAGAGCGGGCAGGGGACTGGCGAAAAAATAAGAACCAAGAGAGATTATGTAAAGGTAAAAATTTTCAATGATGAATGTCATTATACTGCATACCTTAAATGTACCAATAAAATTAATACTTACTATTTAAAAATGTGACTCTCAAAAAACCCTCCAAAAATATAACAAAATATACTGTCTTAATGATTTTAAGTGTATGATTCATTAGGATTAAAACATTCATTAGGATCTGTTTTGAAACAGATCTCTAAAACTTTTCACCTTGCCAGTGTGAAAGAACTCTCCATTTCTTCCCTCCCCCAAGTTTCTGGCAAAGACCATTCTACATTCTGTTTCTATGAACTATTTAGATACCTCTAAATGGAATGTAGTATTTGCCTTTTCAAAACTGGCTTGTTTTACTTAGCATGATGTCCTCAAGGTTAATACATGTTTTTGCATATATCAGAACTTTATTCTTTTTTAAGGTGGAATACTATTCCACTATATGCATTTAAAACATTTTGTTCATCCATTCTTCTGTCAGTAGATATTGAAGTTCTTCCATCTTGTTGCCTGTCATAAATATACTGCACTAAACGTAAAAGTGAAAACATCTCTAAGAACCTGTTTTTAATTCTTTTGAATATATATGAAGTTCCTGGTTTTGAGACCCTGTTTTTAATTCTTTTGAATATATATGAAGTGAAATGACTGGATCATATGCAGCTAATTTATTTTTTGAAGAACTGCCATAATGGCTTCCATAGTAGCTGCCCATTTTAATTCCCATCAACAGAGCACAAGTGTTCCCATTTCTCCACCTCTTGCATTCTCTTTAAAATGATCTTTTGTAAAGTGAAGTTACATGTCTTTTCCCTTGCTCTGTAGCAAGTACATTGCTACATGCCCATTTCCCATGGTGATGCACCCTTTTCACTAAGTTTCACTGAATTCCTTGCCAAGAATTGTCAAATGTGTAAACACAGTGAATCTGTCAGAACTGGTGTTGGACTAGTGATTTGGAATGTTCAATGTATGATGTTTAAACTTCTTAGTTCCCTCTTTTCACAAAAGCCAAAAAAAAAAAAAATACAGCAAACAAACCTTAAATATCATAGAATACAAAGTAGATTTTCATTAACTCAATTAGAGAGAAAAAGCAATTGTATAGAGCCATATATTTGGAAAAGCCTCTTTGCATTTCAATAGCATGCCACCTACAAATAAAACGAGCAAAACTGCATTTGAGTTAAATGGAGAAGATGCAGCATCTAACTGAAGGGTTACAATACATAAAAAGCATGTATTCATTAGGAGATTATAAGAACACTTTTTGTTTGTTACTGGGAGGTAGCACAAAAATATGGATGAGAAATGCAATGCCCAGGGCCATTTATGTGTCTATAGTCATTCATCCGGTAGGAATTCCACTAAATTCTTCCAAATTGCCTTCTTTCTGATGTAACTGTACAGTTGTTTACATGGGCTCTTTTCTCAACATTTCCCTGTTGGCAGTCACTGTCACAGAATTTTGCCTTTTCTTCCTGATTCAGGTATAGATTGGAGGCAGAATTGAAATGAGTGATATGTACACTTAAGATAGAAATATCTAATGGCAACCAGAGAACCCCTAACCCTCAACTTTTTACAAGAAACCCCTACTTTCCATTCATTTTCTCTTTTCCAGTTTATGATACAACCTAGCACGAGTAGGTCGAAATCACTACACAGAAATAAAAATGGACAAATCTATATTTTGTTGATAGCCAACCTAGAATCACCTTGAAAGACCCTAACCTTATTGCCTTCTAGTCCAAGAGATGGACTAGATTGTCATGAGAACACAGTAATTCTGGGAGTAAGGGGAGTGGCAATTATGTGTGCAGGATTAGGAGTCAAGTTAGCAGGGCTGGCTCAGTCTAACCAACAGGGGTTCCCTGAATACACAACTTCAGGACTCTCCTGAGAAATGACGTGCTCATCGAGTCCCTGGGTAAGGTGGAAATGGCTGGAAGCATGAGAGAAGACTGAGAGTCCTAGTCAATGTCTCACACCACTCCATAAAGAATAGCCTGCTTTCTCTTCTTGAAGATTCCCTGTGGAGGAAGGCACTGGTCTAGCAACTTTCCTCACATAGCCCTAGCACTACCTGGCTTTCCATCTTCCCATTCCCCACCTCAATCCTCATATCTTTTATTAAAGCAAGTTTGAAGTATAATTTGCATATATAAAAATTTGCTTCTTTTTAGATGCAGATTAAAAAATTCTGAAAAACTTACACAGCTGAGTAACCTCCACAGTAATCAAAATGTAGAACATGTCTGTCACCCCATAAAGTTCCCTCCCTTTCCCTCCAATAGTCAACTCAAACCTACTCCCAGTCCCTGGCAAACACTGATCTGTTTTCCTCCTAGAATTTTCCTTTTTCAGAATTTCCTTTAAATAGAACCATACAGTGTGTAACATTTTGTGTCTGGCTTCTTTTAGTTAACATAATGATTTTACAATTCATTCATGGTGTTGCCTCTATTTTTTTCTTATTTCTAAGTGGCATTCCATTGCATTGATATTCCACCACTTGTTTAACTTTTTACCATTAATGAAACTTGTGTTCTTTCCAGTTTGGGGAGATTGGGAGATTATAACTAAGGTTGCTATGCAGGTCTACTTGCAAACTATATTTAGCTATTTTTGTTAATACCTAGGAAAGAGATTGCAGAATCATATGGCAAGTGTGAAGTTTATAAAAACTTGCTACTTGGTTTCTCACATGGCTGTGCCATTTTAAATTACCACAAGCAAAGTAAAAGAGTTCTGATTGCTTCATATCCTTGTCAGCATCTGGTACTGTCCATTAAAAAAATTTTAGCCATCCCACAGGGTATACAAGTATATCTTGTTGGTTTAAATTTGCATATCCTTCTTGATTATGAGGTTGAGCATCTTTTCATGTACTTACTTGACATATATATTCTTTCATAAAGTAGCATATCTTTTAATCTTTGGTGCTCTTTTTTACTGAATTATTAATTTTATTGAGTTGTCAGTTTTCATTTGAATCACTAAGACACTTGGCCCTAAAATAGAGACTCCAAGTCTATAGGAAGCAAGAGGCAAAGTGTGAACCCATCGGTTCCTGAGAGTTGCGGGCATTTCGCAGCTCAGCGTGGAGTCCATGATGCTTTGTGGCCCTGGGACTGAGGCTCAGCTTTCTGCCTTAAGCCCTATTCTCTGAGCAGGGTCTCTGTTACCTGGGGCCAGGCCTCCCTGATGGCAGCCCCCCGCTCACTGGATCTTGGCATAGTCAACCTTGGTGATGTGGGCAGCTTTTAAATGGCCCTTACTCTCCTATCAGACACAAACTAGTGAGTTTACACTGATGTTTTGACTGTTAAGTTTGAATGTGTACATTGGCTGCCCATCCTTGTGTCTCATCCTGACTCTGTTCCCAGTCACATAGGTTAAGACCAAAGGACATCAATGAAACACTGAACATTTTCTGGAAACAGATTTCAAAATTTTATTGCCTAATTCTCTAAAAAAGGCAACCCATTTCCTACATCTATGTGACAGCACATCCAATGCTGGTCTCTCTCATCCAAATCCCACCATCATTTGAGGCCAAGTTCTAATCTCATTTGCTCTGTAAAATCCACCCTGAAAGTCCTTCATCCCCTACTAAGCACCTGCTAACTCTCTAGCACTTTCCTTTTGTTCTGTCTCTCTTCTCTCCTCTCCTCTCCCTTTCTTCTCTGTAATGTTGGAAAACACTAAATATTAAATCTACCACTACCTCCAATAGTTAGAGGACTTGGGCACCTTAAGTTTTTAAATCTTTTATCTCACCTATGGAATTGCTAGCTCCTTAGGAAAGACACTGTTATTTTATTGTAACTGCCACAAACTGCCTTGCATACAATAAGTGCTCAATGGTTGCTTATATTTCTTCTAGATTCTTTTTTGGAGTTGATTTCTTTTTAAATTTTTGAACTGATACATAAAACCACAAAGATTGTACGTGTTAATTGGGAACCATACGCTGTTTCAATACATGCATATATTGTATAATTAGGCCAAGCATATCACTTTAAACATCTACCGTTTCTTTATGGCAATAATAGTCAAACATCAGTATTTTGAGACAGAGTGCACAATCACTGTCTATAGTCACCATCGTGGAATAGCACACTAAAACTTCCTAATTTTACAAGACTACAACTTGATACTCATTGATCTTCTGTGCAATTGAATTTTGCATGTTTAAAGTTTTTCCCCTCTGTATGCTGTGGGTCATGGGGAACTCACCAACAGCTGTAGGGGTAGGGAAGGGAGAGGGTCAGAGAAAGGGGAGAAGAAGAAGAGTGGGAGGGGTGAGAGGAAGATGGAGAGAAAGGAACAGGAGCAGTAAAGAGGAGGCCTACCATCTCTCTAGCCTTTTCCAGCGCAGGCAACTCTCTCGGGGTCTTTTGTCATCACTCAAGGACCTAGTTCCTATTCATCTGATGGGCCATGAGACATAGATGCTCTCCGGCCATGTAATCTGGCATCATCACTATACATCAATATTAGCTTGTTGCCAATACCTACCACTCTCTGCCTATGTGTTCTTTTCCTTGGTGCAGGACCTGTATGTACACCAGGCAAGCTGGAAGTGCAAGCAAGTTAATGCTCCTGGAAGCAGACCCCAGTGAGTGATGGATGGGGAGCCGATGAACCAATATGCCAACTTGTCAACTCCCAGAAGGGTCCAGGCCCTGCCTTTCCAAAAATTCAGGGCTGGACACAATGGTACCCAAGAGAATTCCCTTTATCTGGCATGATGGTTCACACAAAGCAGGCAGCTTCCAGTCCTGTGGTGTGAGTGGCTGCAGGCAGAATACATTCGACAAAACTGTCAGGGACTTTCACCAAACAGCAAACCAAAGCAATTGTTCACAATACATAAGGTGGCTTTGCTAAGTGAAACAGTCAGGAATATTTCATCTAGTTAACTGATGGAAAGCCTTAAGAAAATTAGAAAAGATTCTTGCAACAAGAGTCAATATGGTATCTGATTAAATTTTGATGTGTCCACTTCATGAACTCCAGATTTTAGAGATAAAAACCTAGGCCCTTGCACATGTTAAATAAGCATTATATCACTGAGCTGCATCCTCAGTCCTCCAGTCCATTTTTAATATAGTAAAATTTTCTTTACTGGCTTATATCATGTTGAATCCATAAAGTATATGACCCAACTTTTATATTATTTGTAGATATAAAAATACGGTGCTGTGGGAAGAATTATAAATGCTTCACTGAACTTTAGAAAGCGTTCTCTTAAAAAATGGAAATCCATTTCTAGTGTAACTTGTATCACTCTTAAACATAAGGCAGATTCCATCTAAGTGACAGAATCTGGCCTGAAACAACAAGCCTGGGTGAACTCAATTTCAGTAGTGTTGTGATTACTAACTAAATGTGCTAAAGCAAGCTCTTGTAAGAAGGCAGCATTAGAAATATTGGATCCACAGTGTGATGAGCGCCATATATGAAACTAGCATCAATAACTGTCCTCATAGTTCACCAGATCTAATACTAATGACTAATAATTACCACTAAGGAATTATTGACATGAGGTCTACCATGCCTAGGAACTTGCACTTCTTACAACCTGGTCCAGGAGTCTCTTTTGTTGTCGAGTTCTGCTTGTGTATGTCTGTGTGTCAAGGACACTCTTGTTAGCTTTATCTTGAGACTCCAGAATCATGTATGGAAAATTGTCCACTACTGCAATTGGTCAATGTTCAGTTTTTAATAGAATCTTTACTTAATCACTAAGAATATTCTGCTTTCCATCACTGTGACATACAGCATCATCCCTTTGGCTTGGGTTGCTGTTGGTCATAGCTGAGCCCCCTGGAAATCACAGAGTTCTGAGTTTGGGTCAAACTAATTTATGCCTCTGCAAATGTCTTGCTTTGAGATGATGCTTGTTTTTTAAAAACAAAGACAGAGTAAATCCAATGGATCTTTAGAGGAAAGACAGTTCCCAGGATAATGAAAATCAATTGGATAATGTTAATGTGGAAATGACTTTCAGAAATAGAGTGGTTTATCATAATATTAGTCACAGACCTCAGAGGACATTAAGAAAATGTTACACACACATTAGAGCACAGGGAATTTTTTTCTCATCCATATAACTTTAGGTGGAGATGACCTGTCATTTTTCTTAGCTTTGTTTAATGGTACCAATGATTTAGGATCCCACTTAATGGTGGTGCTTAAGCTTTCTGATTCTGATGGGGCAGCCACAAACATTTCCCTGGACTTGTTAGCTGGACCTCAGCTACAGGCCAAAAGCCAGACCTAAACCACTTATCATCTTCTATTAAAATCCCAACTGGGATGGGGACCTCATGCTATTGATTGTTCCTTTTCTCTGCTCAATTTGTTACTTGCAAATGGCTCTTTTCCATTAACATTTAAATATGCTTGAGACCCCCACCCAGCACCAAAGAGGTGAGCCTTTTGGCCTGCCCTACCACTGCTGTAGACAGTGAGTTTGGACACTAGAGATATGCCACATTCTATGCCAGATTCATTCCCATTTACTATAGCCAGTGGCCGAGGGGGGCTACTGCCCAGAAAGGTTCCTCGGCAATGGGAAGCAGTTTGATTTCTCCTTTTAAATCATGCTTTCAGTTGGGGAGGGCTCAGGGGAGAGCAAGCAGAATCTTACAGAAGCAGAATCATGCCATGTTAGTGGGGAGTACAAGGAAGTCTCACACACACACTAGGTGAGCTACAAAACATCCTGAAACTGTAGCAAGTTTACTGCCATGTGGGCATTTTGGGTGCTTTGTTCACGTGCAAGCACTTTGTTCAAGCACAGGTACAAAATGGCATTGAGGCACAAGATGGAGTCGGGTTGGCTATCACATTCCCAACTCCTCTAAACATGATGTCAAAGTGTTGACTGAGACCCTCTTGATTGGGCAGGGGGTTATACAAGGGATTGTAGTAGGATCTCATATACATTAGTTTAATAGAGGCTATGTGCTGTTTTACAAAGTTGATTATCCAATTAAGAATACAAGGGCCAATCAAGAGCTGGAGAAAAAGCAGGATGAGGGAACCAGCTAATCCAATGATAAGGGTAGTTACCCACGGGCTCCAATTGAACAGGTTATACCATGAGTTTTTATTGTCCTTCTCCTTCTGACATCTAGATTTTCCTTGACCTTCTGAAGGGTATCATGGATTATACCAGACTTGTTGGCATAGAAACAACATGCCTGCCCTAGAGCAGCACATAATCCTCCTTGTGACAAGAGCACTAAATCAAGCCCCCTTTGATTCTGGAGGACCATCTCAGCTAGTGCCTCTACTTGGGAGTGCAGTCTCAATGACATATCACAGGCTTCCTAGGTCAGTGTCTACCTGTTCTGCCAAAGCTGAGAGTCCAAGTTTTCCTCTAGTCAATGCAGCAGTTCCAAGTTCTGCTGAGCACGCTACCGCCAATCCCAACAAAATTGGAAGGACTATAGGGGCTGCTTGCTTCTGTCTGTACAGTAGTCCTCTGGGTGCTATGAAACCTCATCCCTGTGGTCCTCCATACACATAAACTTGAGAAAGAACTCACACCAGGATGCACAAGACTTCAGGTCTAGTATCTCCCTCAGGAATTCTGTCACACCTAGTGAGTCTTGAGGTACAAACTAGCCAAGTGCCATTGGGGGAAAATAAGCCTTCAAGGTCTACAGAGTCACAGTTTGGCTACACACAGCATGGAAAGGGGAGTTGCTCATATCATAACAAGAAGTTGCCAGACAGGTTGCATTTCCGTAAACTTCACCAATTGTCAATGGGGGCTTTGCAGAAGTGCATGCTAAGGCAGAGCTTGAGGCTTTGATTGAGCCCAAGACTCCCATACCCACATAATAAGGAGGCTTTGCTTTTAGACAGAGCCAACAGTCCTGAGCCAGGTCTGGTTGAGTCAGGTTTAACATAGTGTGGATGGCTCCCAACATGGAGAAAAGGGAGGGAGACAGTACACATGGGGGCTCTGCTCTATTGGTAGCTAAGAGCTGAGCTAGTGCTTTGAAGGAGAGACAACAAGGTGAGGTTCAAGTAAGGGGTCCTTTACCTTAAGGGTCCTATTGGCTGTCTCAGTGCTTGGCTTAGTAACCAAGTTTGAAAGATAATGATTTCCCCTGGGTCAGGAATTAGTCCTCCAGGGAGCCAGAAGTGGAAGCCCCAATTCCATCCCATGGCCCATTTAGAGTCTTGGGGCCTTTGTATCAGAATTGTGACTCAGCACCCACCTTCCCAAACAATGATATCATTAGTGACATTTGCTCCCCCACTATAGGAGGCAATCTTTACATAGCCCCAGTTAGGGCAGTAGAAGTCAGTTGGGGACCCACAACCCTTCTGTCCAAATGGATTGACTCCTGGACATGCATAAAAATCATGGCTTCCCAGGGTTGTGAACTGATAGTAGTAGCTTCCCCAATCTCTTCTGACTAATTTACAGAGATCAACCTCTGGTTACCTGAGAGGTTGCCAAGGGCAGATTGGTACCAAAAATAACATTACCTAGAATTTCTCCTGAGCTAAAGGAGGTGAGGAGAAAGGAGTGCAACTGTCCTCATTGCATCTCCCCAGAGTTCAGCCTCATCAGCCCAAAGACAGTAAGGACAAGTGTCACAATCATGACTGGACTAGCCTTAGCTTTAAAGGATCAGGTCCCAGATCAGCAGTCCACTGTTTTGCCTACTTGACACACAAATAGTGAACCCATGTCAAGATTCCATCAACCTTGAGAGCCAAGGGTGTGATGAGGATGACTGTGTAGGGTCCCTTCCAGGCTGGAGTCAGTCCTTCACTCTGAAAGGCCTTAATGAAGACAGTATCCCCAGGCTGGAATGGATGGCATGGTGTAGAGCTGGGCAGGGGCTGAGTAGCTTGGACCTGGGAGTGAACAGTTTTCTGTACCTGTTGGAGAGACTGGAGATACTTTAACAGGGACTGGTTAGAGAATTCTAGTACCTCACTTTTAACCTTGGGGAGCAGGGGAGAGGGTCTTCCAAACATAATTTCATAAGGGGTAAAACCTGCTTTGCAAGGTGTGCATCTAAGTCTAAGGACAGCCAAAGGCAGCAGGCTGACCCACTCTTCACCAGTCTCCAACATCAATTTAGTCAGAGTAGATTTTAGGATCCGATTCATCTGTTCCACTTGCCCTGAGCTTTGCAGTTGGTAGGCACAGTCGAGTTTCCAATTTATACCCAGTGACCTACTGGGTTATAGAAGCTACAAAGGCGGGGCCATTGTCATATCCAATGGACACCAGCAGTCCAAATTTGGGAATTCCTGAAGAAGTTTCTTTGCCACCACAGTGGCAGTCTCCCACCAAGTAGCACAGGCCTCTGCCCATCCTGAGAAGGTATCTATGAAAACCAGGAGGTAGCAATAGCCAGACTTCAGACTTTGATCTCTGTGAAATCCACTTCCCAATGTTCTCCAGGATTCCTACCCCGGAATCTGATCCCAAGGGTTGCAGATGGGCCCTGGTGGGGATTTAATTGTACACAGGTTGGGCACCTAAGAGAGGCCTGGTCAGCTAGCTCTTGCAGCTTTGTAAAGCAGTATCTTGGAGCTAGAAGCTCAGGCATCTTGGAGCCCCCCAGGTGTATGACTGAATGCAGCTGCTGGATGAGCTGTCATCCTAATGCCTGGGGAAGGTAGATGTGATCATCTGGACATTTCCACCAGCCTTGGGGATCTTTCTTTGCTTGCAGATTCCTTGCTTCTTTAACTTCCTCTTCATTGTAAGCAGGGCTAGTCCAGAGCAAAGGAGAAAGAGGACTTACGTGACTAAGGGTTCAGCTGGCCTCAGAGCTGCCTCTCTGGCTGCACTGTCTGCAAGTTGATTTCCCTTAGCCTCGGGTGTATTGTCCTTTTGGTGACCCCAAACATGAATGACGGCCACCTTTCTGGGAAGCCATACCACCTCTAGGAGAGACAATATCTCTTCTTTGTTTTTGACAGTCTTTCCTGCAGCTGTCAGAAGCCCCCTTTCCTTATAGATGCTCACATGGACATGTAGAGTAGCAAAGGCATACCTACTGTCAGTGTACACATTTATCTTCTTTTTCTTTCCCATCGCAAGGCCTCGGGCAAGGCAATCAGTTCTGCCTTTTGGGCTGAGGTCCCCTGGGGCAGATGCTGAGCCCAAATAACTTGATCAACTGTAGTTATTGTAGCTCCCACCCTCTGTACCCCACTTACTGCCATGCTACTTCCATCTGTGAAGAGGGTGGCATCTGCTTCAGCCCCCCCTGGGTTTGGTCCAACACCTCTTTACAGTCATGATTTGGGATGTCTGGATCATCATCTGGCATCAGTGTAGCTGGATTCAGAACCTGTCCTGATAAGAAGACTATGTGAGGCTGGTCTAGCAAGAGGCTTTGATACTGAGTGAGGTGGGCATTTGACAGCCACTGTTGGTAGCTCCCCTGAGCAGAGTCTCTACTGAATGAGGGGCAGTTAGAACTAGGTCCTGTGCAAGGGTCAACTATCAGCCTCCTTGACAAATAAAGCTATGGCAGCTACCACCCAAAGACATGAAGGCTATCCTGAGGCTACAGGATCTAATATTTTAGAGAGATAGGCCACAGGGTGCTTCCAGGGTCCCAAGGACTGTGACAGGACTCCCTTAGCAATCCCTCTTACCTCATGGATGAATAGATGAAAAGGCTTAGTAACATCAGGTAGTACCAGAGCTGGAGCTGATACCAAAGCTCTTTTTAGATTCTGGAAGGCTTCTTCTTCATCTATTCCCCAGTCTAGGGGTTGATTTCCTCCCATGGCAGAATGGAGGGGCCATGCTATCTCAGCAAACCTAGGTATCCATAGGCAACAGTATCCAGCTGCACCTAGGAATTCTCATATCTGTTTCTTGGCAGTTGGTGTGGGTATCTGGAGGATGGCCCTTTTCCTGGCCTGGGACAAGGCTCTTCTTCCAAGATTTCATACCCCAGGTATGATACTTTAGGGGCACAGAGTTGTGCCTTTTTGACTGATATGCAGTAGAACAAGTCCTCTAGTAGCTGAAGCTCTCACATTCCCTGCAGGCATTCTAAATAGCTAGTAGCAGCTAATAACAAATCATCCACATATTGAAGCAGAGTGAGGTTAGGGTGGTGGGATCAAAAACTCAGCAAGTCCTTCTGGAGGGCCTCACCGAACACGGTGGGTGCATTTTCTAATCCTTGAGGCAGCCAGGTCCAGATGAGCTGGCAGGAGTCACTGGAAACTGGATCAGTCCACTCAAAGGCAAAGATAGGCTGGCTGGCTGAGGCAAGGGGCACACTAAAAAAGCATCCTTTAAATCTAGCACAGTATACACTTGGTGCGCAGGAGACAGCAAAATCAGGAGAGTATATGGGTTGGGGACAGTAGGATGCAGAGTTGCCACTCACTGGTTAACTTCTCTCAAGTCCTGAATTGGTCTATAATCTGATGGTTTCTGTACTGGCAGGAATGGGGTGTTCCAAGGAGACTTGCAGGGAGTTAATATCCCAAAGTCCATTAACCTCTTGATGTGAGGGGCTATCCCGTGTCTGGCCTTTTGACAGATGGGGTATTGTTGAACTTGCACAGGCGTGGCTGTGGACAATAGCTTGACTATCACTGGGGCATGGTAGGCACCCAAACCTGGAGGGTTAGTTTCTGCTCACACCTTTGGGAACTCTGCCTGAAGTCTGTCCAATAAACCCCCAGGGCTTATTTCTTCTGGGCTGCCTTCCCCTGAGAGGAGATACTCCTCGGACAGGGCAGTCGTCAAAGACAGTTGCTATGAAGGGAGTGACACCTGAGCCTCAGTCAGAGTAAAGGAAATGGTGGCCTTTAGCTTATGAAGGAGGTCTCACCCCAGCAAAAAAGAGTAACTTGTTTCGATCCCAAGCTCACTAGTCCCTCACTCATGAGCAGGTAGTTTTGGACTGCTCGTGTGGCCCCCCGGATGGAACAGTTTGTGATGAAACCTTCCCCATCGGATTTCTTAATACTAACCTCTCAGTGCCAGTGTCCATCAGGAAACAGACTCGTTGGCCCCCTACTTCAACATCCACCATGGGCTCCTGGGGACCAAGAGAGAAGGAGCCCTGGCCTCCTCAGTCTGAATCTCCCTTTCCCCTGGATGTGGGGAGCAATAGTACCTTGGTAGAGGGCCTGTGGGGGCCTTCATTTTTCCAGTGCCCTCCCTCCTTGCAAAAGGCACACTGATTTCTGCCCAATGGCAGTGTCCTCCTGGCCTTCTGGGCATCTGCCCTTTGGGCTTCCTGGGGATGGGTCTCATGGGGTCCCCTCTGATGGCTGCTGCCAAGATCTTTGCTTGTTTCTTTGCTGACCACTCAGCCATGACTGTGGTCAAGTTTTATCTTTCTGAACCCCTATTATCAAACACCTTTTGAGCTACTTCTAACAGCTGAGATGTTTTCATTTCTGGGAATCCCTCCAATTTTTGTAATTTCCTCCTAATATCAAGTGCAGACTGAGTAACAGAAGCCAAATTTATATTTCTACTGTTCTCTGGAGCAGAAGGGTCGAACAGGGTACAAACCCGGAAGGCCTCTCTGCGTCTCTCCAGGAATACACTGAGTGACTCCTCTGGTCTCTGTGTCACTTCAGTGGTTTTTGACAGATTTATGGATTTACAAGCTGCTGCACGAATCCCATTTAACAAGTTTTGGGGAAAGGTGAGTAAAGCCTGCCTCCCACCTGAGGAATATGGATCCCATTCAGGCCACTCCAAGGGGAACCCTTGCTTCAGCAATTCGTGGGCCTCCTCTTCTGAGTGTCCCCCTGACAAGCGCTTTCTAGCTTCAAACCTAATCCTGTCCCATTCCCCAGCAGTGAGCAAGGTCAATAACAACTGCTGACAGTCATCCCAGGTCGGTAGATGAGTCCGACAGATCAACTCTAACAGGGAAATCAGAAGCTGGGGCTTCTCAGAGAATGGTGGATTCTGGGTTTTCCAGTTGTAGAGGTCAGAAGTGGAAAAGGGAACATATACCAGGAACGGGTGGATTCCCAGTCCTGCTCCTTTGGGAGGAGGGGCCTCCCTCAAAGGCAAGAGGATCTCTGGACTGTGTCTTCCCCAGGTGGTGACCTTCTACCAGGATCAGAGATGCTCTTGTATCAGGGGAGAGGTAGCAGGGGAAGTAGAGGAAGAAACAAGGGAGTCGGGGGTCAGACAGGTCAGGACAGACAGGAGAGGGGTAAACAGGATTATAAGGAGGTGGACGGGGGGAGGACTTCCTCACCATCTGACTGCCACAGAACTGGTTTCTGCCTCTCCAGAGTTTGCCTATGGGTGGGGGGGGGCAGCTTTTGGAAACAAGCAGCTTTGAATAGGCTTTTGCAGCATAAGCCATTAGCCATGGAGGAGGGTGCTGCACTTGAGTAAACCAGGAATCAATGTAAAGGAACTGACCAGGGTGTCCTGGTGACTCAGTAACAACCTTCCAAACTGGCTGAGCCAAGGCAGGGTCCAGGGAGCCCTCAGAGGGCCCACCCACACCAAAAGAGGGCCACTGAAGCTCACAAAAGGTGTGGAGTTTGTCTCTTGACAATTTCACTCCATAATCATAAGAAAATCCTGAGGAAAAATTTCTAAGCATACAGACCAGGGGTGTAACAGGTTGTGAAGGTGATGACCCCATGGTAGAGACTTAGGGCAGGCAGGAGATATCCAAGCATAAGAGCTGCAAGAACAAATAAAAAGAAAAGAAGACAAAGCAGCGTGAGGGAGGGAGAGGATACCAAAAGAGTCGCCGGGTAGGGGGGCCTGATAGTACACCAGTTGGGGGTTAAAGGGAAGGACCAGGACCCCTGTATTGATGTCGAAGGCTCAGAAGCCACTGATGTTTCCACTGGAGAAAGGTGAAGAGGCTCCAAAATGCTTCCTCCTGTAAGGGTCGTAGGATGGCCTCGACTGCAAGGTCTGGGGTTCAGAGGAAGGGGAAAAAATGTCCTTAGGACAACAAAGCCACCAATGGTCAGTGGTTGTCCTCAAAACTTGGTTTAAGGAGTCAAAAACTCAGGAGGGAAAGCACTGACAAACATAGGCAGGGGCCGCCAAGATGGAGGTCAATAAAAAGCAGATGAGTGAGAACGGACTGAATTAAATATTCACCTGTGCTCTGCTGCAGACAGGACACAGGGAAGACAGAAAGGTGACAAAAGAGATGAACCAGAAGACGAGACTCAAAGTCAGGCCGATCCCAAAACTGAAAGGCCCCTCTGTAATGCAAATTAGTCAGCCTCGGGTTAAGGGAAGAATGCAGAGGACACTTGCCCAGAAGATAGAGAATTTGGCCCTGTTGGAGCCAGTGAGGTCTGTCCTGGAATACGACATGTGAGGCACAGAAGGGACAGTGTTGGGGAGAATAAGACAGGTGGGGAAGCAGTCGGGGGAGTCCCGGGTGCAAGATGTCAGTCAAAATTCAGAGAACCGGAAGACAGGTCTAAGTGTTCGGGGACAGTGGGGGCATCCGGACAAAAAGAAAGAAGCCTTAGTGTTTATGTGGTGCACCCTTGAACAATGTCACAACAGACAAAGGGAGGGGGTGTTCCTCTGCGGGAGGAACCACTCAGTGGGCTGACTCGCTGAGGCCCTCTCAGGCACTTTAAGGACCGTCCAGGCTTTAGGGTGTATTTATCTCATCACAAGAACACCCACTTGGCCTTTCTTAGACGCGTTCATGGAACTACAGTACAAGCCCAAACAAGTCCCATAACTCCAAGGGGGGAATCCCCCCCCCTTTGTCATGGGACACAGATGGAACAGTCTATGGTTTTGCACTGCCCACTGCCAGTCATTCATTCATTCATACAGCAAACATTCAGAGGTTAAAGACATTCCAACCCTATCCCTGGGGATTTACCAGATTGGCTGGCTTATAGCCAGACCAGACCAGACCAGGGGGCCACCTCAGTCAGCATCCTGACCTTATGGAGGGGCCCAGGGAACCCCTTTGTCAAGGACTACTGTTCCCCACCAGAACCAGAAGGGTCCTTACTAGACCAGATGGCCTTCAGAAAATTTGGAGGGTGTCTCAGGCATCTCTGCAGTCCTTTCAGTGTCGGTAGTAAGACTAATACCGAATAGTTTCTCTAGTGTGAGAAACTGAAAGTGTAAATAAGGACTAAAAGGTATACTAGATAATGTGAAATAGGGAGAGAAGGTGCAAAGGGGAAGGGGAATTGGGAGGGGTAGGGGAAAGGAAAGAAGGGAATGGAATTAATATGAGAAAAAGAAAAACTGGAAACAAAGTCTGTAGACAGGGAAGGGTGGAGGGGTTGAAGGCAGGGTAGGGGAATGGGGAAAAAATAAGAACCAAAATGGATTATGTTAAAGGTGCAAATTTCCAATGATGAATGTCATTATATTGTATACCTCAAATGTACCAATATAATAAAAAAAAATGGTGCTGGAAAAATTGGGTTTCAACTTGCCAAAGATTAAAACTAGACCTGTATTGCTCACCATGCACTAAACTAAAATTAAAATGGATTAAAGATCTAAATATTAAAACAGAAATGCTGAACCAGCTGGAACAGAGGTTAGGTAGAACTCTTGAAGACATTGGTGTAGAAAAAGATTCTATGAACAAAACCTCAGTTGCCTGTGAACTAGCACAAATCAACAAGTAGGATCTCTTCCTATTAAAAAGCTTCTGCACAGCAAGAGAAACAACCAGCAGTGTGAAGAGACAACCCACAATGTGGGAAAAAATTTTCACCAGCTGTCCCTCAGACAAAGGTCTACTATCTAGAATCTATAAAGAACGTAAACAAATCAGACCTCCCAAATTTAAAGACCCAATCCAAAAATGGGCATCTGAAATGAACAGACATTTCTCAAAGAAGTAGAAATAGCACATAAACGTACGGACAAATGTTCAACATCACTGGTCATTCGAGAGATGCAAATGAAAACAACACTGAGATTCCACTTCACTCCAGAAAGAATGGCTGCTATCATGAAATCAACCAGTAACAAATGCTGGCCGGGCTGTGGGGAAAGAGGAACCCTGCTCCACTGCTGGTGGGAGTGTAGGCTAGTGCAACCACTGTGGAAATCAGTATGGAGATACCTCAAAGAACTAGGACTGGAAGTCCCATTTGACCCAGCTATTCCCCTTCTGGGTATGTCCCCCAAAGAATTAAAAGAATGATACCACAGTGATATATGTGCACCCATGTTCATAGCAGCACAATTTGCAACCGCTAAGACTTGGAAGCAGCCCAATTGCCCATCAACTGGAGACTGGATAAAGAAAATGTGTGTGTGGGGGGTTATATATAAAATGGAGTATTACTCAGCCATAAATGAAAAACTAGAGACATTTATAGCTAAATGGATGCATATTGAGGTGATACTCTTAAGTGAAATAAATAGGACACACATGTGTAAATACTGAATAGTTTCTCTAGTGTGAGAAACTGAAAGTGTAAATAAGGATGAAAATGATTAAAATGAATAATTGATAATTTGAAATAGGAAAAGGTCCAAGGGTTTGGGGGTGGCGGGAGGAGAAGCAGAAAGGGAAGAAGGGAAAGAAAAAATTGTGAGATAGAAAAAAAAAATGGAATCAAAGTCTGTGTAAATAGGGAAGGGTGGAGGGGGTGAAGTGTGCACAGGTAATGGGAGAAAAAGAATAAGAACCAAGATACATCATGTTCAGGTACAAACACCCAATGATAAATGTAAATGTATTGTATACCTAAAATGTACAAATAAATAAATAAATAAATAAATAAATAAATAAATAAATAAAAGAAATGGCCTCATGTTTTTGAATCTAACAGACACCTTTCAGTCTTAGTCTCTTGACCTGGCAACTTTTGGTTTTTGAATATCCCATCAGCCTCGGGATTCCTCCAGGATGGGGCAGAGGCTGGTGGGTTGAGGAAGCAGCTCCCTATGACTCTAAATGATAATGAGAGGCAGGGGAAGCAAAGGAAGTAGGAACTAGAAGGATATAAGCATTCAGAATCTCAGGACATGCATCACTTCTTCACAATTGTGCCCACATTAATTCTGGAAATACAATGATGTTGCTTGTTGAAGGAAGAGCGAAGACTAGGTTTGTAGCACTTGCTCCACTCCTCAAAACTCTCCCAGTGGAGTAAGGATTAGAAGGCAGCTTCTAGGCAATATGAAAATACAAGAGCATCATGCTTCCTTCTGCATTTCTGCTTAGTTTATCTATCCAATATCATATGTAAGTTGTAAGCCAATCTTTTTTTCTAATGGATGAACTAGGCAGGGTTAGCGCTCCTCTGTTTCCCCCTATCATTATTCCTTCCTCCGCGTCACCCCATGTCAAGTTCCTGAAATTTTATAAATAGCCATAACCTGATTCACAGACTATGCCTTCACCCTTGCTGACACATTTGTTGTACCATGACATAGGAGCCACAGCTTCTATCTAAATAGCTATGGTGCCCATATAACTTGAAAGTCCTGAATTTCCTTACTTTACAGTTTTCTGTTTTTATTTAGAAATGAATATATATGAGGCCATAAGCATTATTCTCTGTGTTCTCCAACTTTTCTTCCAGGCACTTTAGATAGCCACTTTGCAACTGGCCTTTTCCAGTCCTGATGCTGTTTGTCCTGCTAGTGACCAGACTGCTACTGTTGGATAGTTCTCTATGCTAAGAGTGCTTCGTGCACACAGTAGTGCTTAATAAATGTTTTGGTTGAATCCCAAACCCATCTTCACTCTAATAGCTTTCATTTTTATTTCCTTAGTCTTCTTTCTAGGGCTACCCAAAACACATGTGTATTTCATATGACTGGTGTGTCTTCCACAAGGCAATCTTTTAAGTGAGGAAGATTTCACATCTGCATTTAGGTTAATCACTTCAAAACATCCTCTCTTTTCTTTAACAGTAAAGGAAAATGTTTTTACTCTTATTAAAACAACAAAGAACCCAAAGTATTTACAGTGGCTCATAGGGCCTATTTCCCTGGTCACTCTGCCCAAGCCTTCTGTTGCTGAACCTTTGGCAGCTGCCCAGCCCCACAGGCCCTCTCCTGTCCAGTACCTGTGCTCTTTCTCTCCAACTCCCATTGGGCTCCATCTACTGTTTCAATGTTGCCAGAGCCCCTATGACCTGCCCATTCTGTCCCAGAATTCCTCATGCCAAATTCTTGCTCTACCCTTTCACTCATAGTAAATGATGCCATTTACTTATCTACTAGTGAGGTTTTTTCTTCTTTTAAAATTAGTGTGTGTTTGTGGTATGTAATAATTACAGTCCTTTGGGGAGATATATATTAGTCATTTTTACTTCCCTTTCCTACCTTTTCATGTTATCTACTAGGTTTATTGCTTATTGTGAGTCTCCCTTTGCATCTCCACAAAGGCGGAATCTGTCTCCTGTGTCCCGTACACTGTAGGCACTCAATTTATTCATTACTGTACGAATAAATGAATGAGGGGGAGATGGATTTTAAAAAGTAAAAATGCACAATTATAAATATTATGTCTTTCTCTGATAAATTATAATACTACTTATAATTATAATAATACTTATAAGTCTTTCTCTGATAAAATGCCTCTGGCTCTATTTACTCTCTCCAAGATTTCAAAGTTTAAAGGACAATGGATCCTTTGTGAGAAGGTACCGGAGGGGTTCAAGTGCCAGAAACCGTAACTCTGGCTGAAGATCGTGGGTAAGGCAAGTTGGAGAGGAGGAGTTGCGGGTTCCTCAGATGGAAAAATCCCCTGGAGGGGTGTAGACTCAGGAGAGTGGTGAAGGGAAAGCAGCACAAACACCAGAGCTAAAGTAAGCTCAACTAAGGGAAGCAACTGATTCAAAATGCTTTCAAGGATCACAAGCCAAGAAGGTGGCCACTGCTGCTGAGGTTAGTTCCAGTTGGGTGAGTTTCAGTGCTGTGACAAGAGCCAGGCAAAGGAGGCCAGGACATCTTATACCTGGTCCAGGTCCAGAGAATGGTTAGCCATGGGAAGAGGCGGCTTCCTTAAAAATAACAGTACTATTTGGGGACTGAATCAGGGTGACGCTGCTGGGGACACAATGGCGCCTCCTGGAGGTGAACTTGTGCTATAGTACTGACAGGGACAGCACCCAGAGGTCGTCCTCTCCCCTTGGCACTGTCTGGGCTAGTACTCCTCACCCTCAATTTTTCGAAACAGATTAGGAGTAATGGATGGAGCCAAGCGTTCTGGAGTAGCCTCTCTGGGCCAGGCTTGTGTTGGGAAATGTGAAGGATCAGAGTGGCAGGCACTAAGTGCCTCCAAGAGCAGCTAAGCTAGGGAGGAGGTGGCATGCTTGCAGATAGCGCATTCAGGTGCCGCTAAGGATAGTAGTAACTCTCTATAGGGGAGATTGTTTCTATTTAGAAGAAAAAGGGACAATTTAATAGAGGAGATGGAGATTAAGCCCAAGCAAGATAAGTACAATTCTATTAGAATATGGGAAGTTCACTCCTGACAGAGGTAATCACATGAGCAAAGACATGGAGATTTTGGATAAAGAAAATGTGATAGATTTTCTATTTGGTAAAATACATGCCTGGCACACTTCAAGAGCAGTTGGAGAAAAGGACAGGGGGTAAGTCATGTTCAAACTGGGGAGGACCCCGAATGCCAGTCTCGGAATGAGATTTTTTCTGACAGCAATAACAAGTCAACGTTTTATTTTTCTTGTCAGTGCTGGGGCTTGAACCTGTGGCCTATGAGCATTTTAGGCAAGTGTGCTACCACTGAGCCACACCCCAGCACATCATCAGATGTGTATGAAAATACAAATGGCTCAGGGTGAGTTATTCCTTAGATGTTGAAAAGTGATGATTTAGAAGGTGGGTACAAGTTCTGAATTCTTCTCAGGCCCCAGCTACCATGTTGTATCTTGGAATCTGAAGGTGAATATCACAAAATCCAGGTGGCTGCTCGTAGTACTCTAATCTCGGGGTCATGTTCAGGCCTATCTACACTTCCCTAAGGGATGCAGCCACAGGCCATAAAGATGAAAGTATATGCTAACCCAGGATAAATAGTCCTGTATCTGAAATTTATGTTCCCTGAATAGATTTCCTACCTCAAATTGCTCTCACCAGCTTCCCAATTTATTTTTCTGATTTTACATTAAGTCAAATGGTTTGGTTCTTTTTTAAAAAATATAACCTCTAAAAGGAAACAATAGTCATACAGAGTGAAAAACAAGCAGAAGGGAGCTATAAATCATATTTCCAAAAGTAGTAAGATGGAATAATCACATCCACTTGAGAATCGTGGTCATAAAGGCATTATCTAAGGTCTGATTAGATGGTCCTCTTCCAAAGATAAATATAGATGATGACAATTTCATTCCTGTGTCATCATAAGTCTGACTTCTTCAGAGGTTATAACAGCATAAGAAAAATGGCTTTAAAAATAATCCTCTGTCATTTTTCAATTTCCAAATAAAATTGGTTATTTGGCTTAGAAAGTACTGCCTGAGAGATAAATCATTTTTAAGAAACATTGAACTACTATTAAATTTTTTCTTTATGTGGTAGACAGTCTCACTTCAAAAATATATACTTTACAAATTAAAGTATACCAAGAGCATTTGTCTACCCAAGTTGAGGAGAAAATATGTTTAAATGAACATGCCATCTGTTTCCCCGGCCTTAACGGTGACATTTCCCTGTTCCTTCACATGTACCTAGATGCCTCAGTTTGTACCACGTGTTAATAACAGATAGTGTGACAGATGCTTCCATTCCTGCTGCCTGTGGAAACATAACAGATTGTATTTAGCGATTCCATGATTATATTGTCTCACACTGAGCAACTACTGTAGACTTGTGCTGCTCTGCAAGTAGCCAAAGCTAAGCACCAGCCCATGTCTTTTTATGTTACCTGAGGGGACTAGCTGGGGAGCTATATTTTCATCTTTTGCAAAAGGGAAGAAGACGAAGAAATGGATGGGGGGTGGAGAAAGAGGACACAGAAACAACTGAGATGTGTGATGTACATGTACCCCACAAGAAATGTGAACAGTATGTACTGCAAACATGTAAAAATTGAAAAAAGAAGGCCCCAAAAGATATTGAAGACTTGTTTGGCCTCCTCAGTATCCTTTTATCTCTTTTCAGTAATAGGAAAAACTGGCCTTAACAGGCATCTTGTTTTGTAAAATTTCTATATATTTTGATTAACTGCTAGGTATCCAAAAATACTTCATAAACTCAGTATCTTGTGTTTGGGCACACAGGTGCCCATATACCTATCCATACATCAGGATGTCAAGCTCTTATTTTTGCTTTAAATATGATTAGAGTACCTAGAGCCATCCCAGCACTTGAATTTGGCAGCAATGATCTCTATATTCATTTCTGTAGTTCTGCTGACACTTGTGTTTTTGTAGTGTATCTTTGTATTTATCCTTAATTACAAAGTGATGCTAATAATCTTTTTAATACAGTTTGTAGATAGAATCACAGTATGTGTCCATTGACAAAAATTTATAGACCCCTTTTGACAGCTCTGCTCCTCTATAACATCTAGGACATCTGTTACATTGTGTTGTTGAAGTCAAGTATTAACGTATTTGTTAGTGTATACTGAAGGCTCTCTGTTTACATGCAATGTAGTTTCATGTTGCCTTTTTGTATAAACCCCTCCTGTGAACATACTGTATCCTGCAGCTACATATCACCTGCTTGTCTTTCACCTGTCTGATTTTTTACATGTCTGCTGAGGGCCTTTCTACAATAGGACTTGAACACCATTCCTGTGCCATAAATCTACTCAGAGTCACGTCCTGGAGAAGGTAGAAATATTGATGTCCATATTCAAGGAAGAACAGAGTGGTTCAGGAGGCTGGAGAGGAGCTCAGCACTGGCCATTCTGAGGTGTGGGTATTATTAGGGATGTGGCCAAATTATTAAAGTTACACAACAAACATGACTACTAGGAAAGTATATTTTAGATATTCACCAGTTTGGGTGGTGTCCAGAAACCTTCCACAGACAGAAAGAAAAAAGCTAAGGAGCTGTCCCTCTTCTCTACTTCTAGCTACAAAAATAAAATGACTGGAGGAAAACCAAGGAGCAAACTGGTCCTGCTTTCTTCCTAGGGGCACAGACAGGATCCAAGTTTGGAGATGCAAAGGGATTGATTCTAGCATTATAGTAACAGGATACAAGTTGTATCTAGAGGTGACCATAGTAGGAATCATCTTGGGAACTCCATAGCACTGATGTTTCTATGGGAAACCACTATTCCTTCTGATTTGCAGAAAGCTGGCCCAGACTAATAGTTTTTGAAACTAGCTACAATTTAGTGTCATTGAAAATTTTCTATGAACCGAAGATTCCTGGACCCCATATCAAACTTTACTGGTTGGAATATCCAATGCAAAGGTGGCCTAAGTATGCCCTTTTATAAACTTCCCAGGTGATTCATTTGTGCAGGAACTACTTGTAATCATAGAATTCTAAGATGCCAAATATCCAAAACAAATGTCTGCTCCACATTCCTACAATTACAGTAACAGTAACAATAACATCTTTGTCACCAGATATCTCATTCCCTTTCCTGCCCAAGACTTGTTTTCTTTGGTCTTGGCTATGGGATCTCTCCAAGGGGTGGTGACCATAATTCTTCCTGAGAACAATACAAAATAAAATGAGTTTTATCCAGATGCAAAAACAACTACCTTGGTACTGAAGGTCATTAAACTTCAACTGTTTCTAAGGGCAGATGTAAACATTCCCTTCCAGGAGGCTCTGGAAACTACATGGTTCCTAAGTGCTCAAGAGGACTGAGTCCTGTCTACAGATCAGAGACTAATTCTATTAACTACAGCCCTGTAAAGTATCGGCAATTTAGACTGCTTTCTGAAGTCTGGATGCACATATTTCTAGGATAGCATGTGTCTGTATATGGCAGCAGGGGTGGTAGCCCAGAGCATGGCTTTAATTTTTATATACTTCATTTCCACTGTTTTTCTTTGAAATTAGGAAATAAGAAGGTGGCTGGACTTTTGTAGTTGTTTTGTTCATTTGTTATCCAACTTCCTCTTCTGTAATGAGATGTAAGACTAATTGGCTAGAGGATGTACAGTGGTACCTCGGTACATGAATTTAAATTCTTTCCACGATTCTGGTTGCAACATGGTGCAAAGACTTGGTGGAAAGAATTGTTTGTGAGCCAAGGTACTGCTGTATCCCCAGTGCTCAGAATTTTGGTTGAATAAATCAGGAAAATAATTGGCCTTAACTGGGAAGAGGAAGGGAGATGCATGACCCAACTTGTCAGTACTTCTCACTTTCTCTGCAAAGACTCTGAATGCAGAACCTGGTCCTCCGGGCTGACCACAATGTCCTCTCCCCCACAGAGTGATGAGCACTTAAGAGTTTCTTGTTTGTGAACTGTGTTTATCTTAGGGAAAAGTCATTTGGTTCAACTTCAGCAAACTAATCTATGGGCCACTAAACATTACCCCACATGAAACAGGGAAGGTGATAGGGAAGAGCAGGTGGCAAGACTAGTGCAAAGTTGAGAAGGGCTACTCACTATATCGAACAACGAGGTGCTCCAGGGGGTGACCGGGGTACCATGTTGTCAAATCAAGAATCTGAAAATGGTGTCTGAAAATTAAGCTGGTGTCTGGGAAATGTAACTTCCCAGACTGATTGATCAGAAGACTGTTCATGTCCATCTGTTTTTGCTTTCTTATTGATCTTTATTAATAACACAATTCTTCATTAGATAGATGAATCAATGTTGTAAATAAAGAATATTTTATGTTTTTTTCTATAGATGTAGAAATCCCAGTTTATTGAACTTCCTCAGTCATTTCCAAGATCACACCTAACAGCGAATATCCCGTCTTTGTGGGAATCAGTTCTAAGCGATCAAGGTGGTAGTCTGCATGGCAGGAGGGGAGAGCCAGGGAACACCAGTGCACAGGTAGTCAATCTGTCCTCCCTTTGGAACTGCCAGTGGTCTTCCCTATGCCAACTGTTTTTAATCTGATATGCTACAATTCATACTTAAAACAAGAGGTAATGGAGTGAATTTGATTTTTTTTTCACATAGAATTTCTTTTGCCACCCACCATCTAAGCACAACAGACCAAATCTTCTGAAGTTCTCAACACCCACAGCCTGGCAACCCACTGTAGAGAAGAAAAAAAAAACACCCTCTTACACAATATACACTTTGAAAAGTATTTTTAGTTTCTTCCTTGAAATGACATTTTATTTTATTCTTGTTAAAAATCATTTAACTGTCAGCAATGGTTCATGTCTGCTAAGTTCTATAATTCCTATGAACAACTTGCTCAGTTCTTTAAGACAATGAACAGCATCTGAATGTTTTTGCCCAAGTCATAGCAACAATGAAAATTTACCGAGGAGATGGTGGAATCAGTTCTCCTAGATGATATAAGTCCAAGTCCTAATTTAGAACAAGATACATTAGATCTACAGTATATCTGATAGTATATTACTACCAGACAATGGATATATATAGACCATATCAGGGTCCTTCAGGGGAAAGATGCCAAGTCCAAACTGGGTAACTGGAGCAGAAGTTTTAAAATGAACTACTTACAATGGCATAGGCTGGGTATTGGGGACTAGCAAGGAAAATCCCAGGCCTAGTACCAGTTGAGAGTCACCATCCCTAGACCTTTGATGGGATAGAGCATTTATGGGAACCAAGGAAGAATAGCTAATAAAGAACATTTTCTAACCCAGAGCTCACATTCTGCTTACCCTCCAATCTCCTGCCAGTGCCTCAAATTGGCTGAACACTGTCAGAAGCCAGGAGACAAGACAGATGGCTAAAGTAGCCTCTAGGGGCACAGAGAGGAAAAAGGTGGACAAGGGATCCTAGGCATATGGAAGACATGCAGCAAACAAGGAAGATCCAGGGAGAGGGGATCAACTGAATGTTCTTGGTTCATCTTTTGGTTCACCTTGGTTCATCTTTCATTCAGTAAGCATGCATTTGTTCAACACCTCTCCCAAATGAAAGCACAAGTGAAAGGTAAATGGTCCCTTCTTCCAAGGAGCTCCTCACCAAGTGGGTGAAACAAGGCACAAGCACATAAATCATCAAAATAAGAGCTAAGCCATGTGTGGAAGAGTAGTGGACTGTCAGTGTGACAGGAGTTCAGAGAAGGGGCAGTCAGTGTGGGCTCTGGGGGAAGGAGGGCTGGGTGGAAAGAGCAGAGAATTTTAGCAGGCCGGGTCAGGGGTGGCAGGGAAGTTCCGGAGCCCTTCAGTTCCATCCCCAGAGCCTCCGTGGAGTGACAGACTGGACTTCTGATCTCTCCAATGAACTCCAGAACTGTACACAAACTTTAAGTACCTAGGCCACTTTTGAGTATTTACAGTGTCAGGCATTTTACATATATCTCATTGAAGCCTTATAACACTGCTGAGATGGATATTATATTCCACATTTTATGGTTGAAAATGAAATTTCCAGAGGTGGAGCGCCTTATCTAAGGTCACACATCTAGTGGAAGAGGAGCCAGGATTCAAAGCCAGGTGTTCCTGTCATCAGATTCCAATCTACTAATTTCTGTAAACAAGAACAAAAGACTTAGCAATGACCTCTGCTTTGGATTCAAATATATTTCTTAGTAATATCCACATATGTTCTTGGATAACTGGTGGCTAGAACTTTTCCTCTATTTTAAGCAGCTGCCTGACTCATAAAATAGGTTATATTTTCATATACACTGCCTATACTTAAGTATGTGCAGCATTTGCATCAGAGAAAGTCTGTATCAGGTGCTACCTTTGTATCATTCCCATTTAAAGCTCTCCAGTGATTTCTTACTATACTTGGAATTAATTCCATGAAATATATGGACAGTCTGCCCCCACGTACCATTGATCTGATCTCTCACCATCCATCATTTTCTCACTTTGCTCTAGCCACACTAGATTGCTTTCTGTCCCTTGAAAAAGTTTGTCTGTACATCACAGGTTCTTTTCCCAGGTCTTCAAGTGGAATCCTTTCCCTTCAGATCTCATGAATTAGCTCCTTTTGTTATTCAGTCTCACAAAAAGAGTCCCTTTCTGACTGTGCCCTACAGCAAATAAGGAAGGCCTCCTCCTTCTCCAAGGCATTGCCTTGTATTCATAGTGCACTCAATACTACATATTTCAAATTGGTTTTGAAACTTTCCACATGAGGATTGAACACTTTCAGTATCTTATACAACGCTGGATCACTCCAAACCTTGACTACTGCCTGGCTCCTTAAATGTTTGCCCAAGTAATTAATGAAATCTTAGGAAAGAATCTGGTTCAGAAAGAAAATAGGAGTATACTTAATGGGTTTTTTTTCTTGTTTTTTTGAGACAGGGTCTCACTATACAGTTCAGCCTGGCCTTGAACTCATGGTGATCCTCTTGCTTCAGCCTCCCAACTGCTGGGATGCTGGGATTACAGGCATGAGCCACCATGCCAGCAGTCACCTATTTTCAAAGTACATATTATTTCTACTTATATTTCAAAATGAAAAGACAAGTTCAGAGTTGTCTGTGAACACAAAACCAACAGAGCAGGACTACAACAGGCACCTTTTGACTCCAAGTCCACTGAATTCCAAATCCATTGTCGCTACTTAAGATTTATGGCTGTGATTAGAGGCCCCCAAATACAATATCTTAAATGAGACAACTGCTGGCTTTTCTCTCATGTGTTAGTACAGAAGTACAGGGTGCCATTTTCCAGCTAGTAGGAAGAGAGGGAGGGAGGACAGGAAGCCTGAAGCTTCATGGAGACTTTCACCAGAGGGAATTAAGACAGGCTGGTAAATGTAATGACTAGTTTAACATGTCAATTAAAACTTGGCAAATTGTATCACAGAAGGGAGGAAAGGGAGACTAGATGTGGTTAGATGAGCAGCCTTTGGCTTTGCAACATCCCATTAGGTAGAGATTATTACCATCTTCATTTTACACATGGACAAAATGGAGCCTAAAGAGTATCACTACTTATCAACCTTTGTGAAATGGTTTTCACCCCTAAGGAAAGAGCAGAATCCATGGCATGATTGCATCACAGTTTCCCATTTTATCATTTCTCTGTGTCATATGCATGCATGGCGCTTAGATTTATCCTATTTTCATCAGCCTTGATGAATGTCATTCGGCCTTGACTTGTTACAGAGGTTCTAACCAAGGAGGGTAGAAAGTAAGCAGAGGCAGGTGTTCAGAAGAACTGGACCGTCTGGCCCTCTGACAGCATAGCTTGCACCTCCTGTGTGTACTGGGCTACTGGGGACCAGCCTTCCAGGTCACCGTGTACCAATAGGGTAGGTCTTGGGTGTCAGGTGACTAGAGTTGAGCGCTCATGGAAGACTAAATAATGAGTTGGGATCTATGGCTGACTAACAGTGGACAGTCAGCAGATCCAATGGCCATAAGTTCTGGTTGGCTGAAACAATCCTTGTTTACAGCTGTTATCACAACGTAATTATTAGAAGAATGCCCCCCCCCAAACTGCCCCAGTTTGGGTGCTAAGCTATATGGTAACCCTACCAACAAGCCTATGTTACCATTGGTACTAAGCATTAAAAAATATTGAGGCAAGAAGCATGGAAGGGTAACTGAACAGGTGACATGTCTAAGTCTTAGTCCCTGAATTTGATTGTCACCATAAAGTCCCAGTGAGATACTGCTCATTATTCCACAGTTCAAATGGACAATAACTCCCTTCTGCTGGACAAACTCAAAAAATATAGTTATAAAGGTTAATTTGCAGTGGTGTCTTGCCTGCCTGGCAAGGAAAAGGTTCTCAGTTTGATTCCCAGTACTGAAAAAAAAAAAAAAAGGTTAATTTGATAATTCATTCCAGATTACCAAACAGTATAAAAATGGCTTGGCTGTTGTCTTATGCTACAGGGTCATTAACAATTAAAATGTCTAGAAACAAAAGCATGTGTAGTCACAAATTATTCAAGCCATGTAAGATTTTATAAAATTCTATCTGTAAGAGGCATGCAATAAATAACCCAAATTCATCTATTTCGTGTCCATGCCCTTTGGTTTCAATGACATTCGCACTTTTCAAAACAATATTGAGTTACTCTGTACATGAAGTTCTGAAAAGTTCTTCTTGGTTAATCAAAATTTACTCAATCTGTAGCACAACAATTCTATTCCCCAGGGGTCACCATGGACACATATCTACAAATCTGACCAAAAAAAACCGAGGAGAGAGATTTGTTAAATGATAATCCTCTAGGAACTTTGCAATTTGGAATCAGAAGTACATAATTAATGATCAACAGCTAGCTTCTTGAAATTAATATGAAATATAGGACACATTCATTATCAAAGAGTAATGGGTTAAAGAAAAAGAATGCTACTTAAGGCACACCCACTTAAAATAGGAACCAGAGTTTCATGGTAAATGGGGAAAACAAAAAAAATTTGATAGGATTCAAGGAAATTAAAAACCATGTAGTATTAACTTTTGGTGTTAACTTTGGTATTAACTTTCTGACAAAATTGTACTGCAGTATAAACTTGAAGAAACTTTTATCACCTGATGCTTGAGTTTTGCAACATGACCACAAAAAGGATCACTTAAGTTTGTCTCGGGAATTCATCAAGGAATTCTCTTAAACTTTTTCATACCCAAATATTCTTTTGAGGGGCTTACCTCAGTCTCCATGAACTGTTATTGTGTCCTATGAGCTGTTATTGGTCTGACCCTAGCAGTATCCCACATATCAAAGTCTCCACATGTGTGATTTGGAGCAGTGATATACTATCACTTCTATCAACTTCATGAAGTACTACATCTTTCACAAGATTTACATTTTCACTCTTACTTTTCTGTGACAAAACACCTAACACCCACAAATTAGAGGAGTAGAGATTTATTTTGACTTATGGTTTTAGCCCACTGTTGGCTGGCTCCAAGTCAGAAACATCATGGTAGAAAGGCCTAGGCTGAGGGAAAGCTGTTTAGTCACGGCAGTCTAGAAGTAGAGAAGGGAGAAGCTGGGGACAATAATACAACCTTCCAGGTCACATCCCCAGTGACCCACCTCCAACCAGGCCCCACCTCCTAACAGCACATTCAGCTAATGAACTCACCAATGGATCAGTCCAGTGATGAGTATAGCCCCCATGATCCAACACTTTTCACACATGAGAATTTAGGGGTACATTTTAGATCTAAAACATAGTAATGTTGTAATCAGTTTGCATTGTATAACAGTGCATTGCTGGATATTTCAAACAACTGATAATCCTGGAGTCTAAACAAAGATATTAATGTAATTGGAAGGAATCAATACTAATGAATATTTTAAGGAGAAATCATTTTATGACTGTTTGGCTCACTAGATGTCATACTTTTAGCAGCCCAGGTCTCAAACAACAGTGGCAAGCTCTCAGATAATGAATTCTGGGGGTACTAAAGTCCTCCTGTACTTCTGGATGGAGTCCTAACTGCAGTAACTTGTAGTATAGACTTGAGCAAGTCACTTTGCCCTCTAAGACCCCCAAAATGAAATTACTTTTCTAGGATCCAGAAAGTTCTGTGTACATGTTTTCAAGTACATGTTCTTAGGGAGAATGGTCATATGTTTCTCTGGATTCTTGAGTATAAATCTAGACTCTCAAAGTATTTAATGTGTTTTCTAAACTTGCTTCCAATACTGACATCCTGATTTCTGATTTTTTTCTAAGTCAAATTCTCCACTGGGAATGAAAATGGAAGATTAGGCCCAGAGGAAGAAACTGTAAACTGTTACTGATAATCAGTGTTGAACCCTCAGCAGATAATTTAACTGCTCTAACAATCTATATCCCAGAACCCCCTTGAAATTTGTTTTAAGAAAAATTGAAGATTTTCTAAGTTTATCATTTTAGGAGAGGCAGAAGGCTGTATAGAAGACCTAATGATACATGTGTAATTGTGAATCATTAGAAAAATACTGGGCACTCAGCTGAATCTATTTCTAAGGACTTGAAATATCACTAAATATTAGCCTAAATTCAATTAATATTACTAAAATTGTTGCAAATATCAGAGCTAGGAAGACAGAAAATGACATTTATTATGGGCAGAGCAAGCAGGCTTTCTGACAGTAGTAATAACTTGGCACAGAATTTGGAATTTTGACATCACTACAGCTATAACTATATTAAATACTTAAAGGTAGAGTAAACTCGAGAAACCTTAATGTGATATTTAGACAGCAGCAAATACCAGAAAGCATAAAAGGGAAATTGTTTAAATAAATCAGCTCCATTCTTTTGAAGGCTAGACTCTCTTTTGGTAGACTTAAAAGATCTGAGCCTCATTTAAAAGAAATGAGAGAGACTTGAGATAGGGAAATCTGGAGGGAGCTCACTTGCACTGGTGAATGCCTGAACTAGGAAATCTTGAATGACAATATTCAACAGTGGGTGGGGTAAAGCCTATAATTTTAGGAAATGGCTTACATTTTTTTACTTTGCATTCATAGCCAAATAGAGTCTCTTGATCGCTTGGTGTGGAGTTTGAGAGGTTTATGGAAAAACCTGAAGTAAGTTATAGAGGTTGAGTTAATTCAAATAATTCCAGAGGTCAGAACATGGGGACTGATTAAAGCAATCTGCTGAGCTGCTTGCTCAGCAAAGTTAAACTTTTGGAAGTTTAACAGGCTCTGAGAGATCAAATTTGCTGCACTCCTGATCAGACTATAGTTCCTAACAGAGAAGATATATGGGCAAAATTATTAAATGTACATGGGAAAATAAAAGTTTACTAATTGAAATGTAAACCAGTATTGAGATTCCAAGTGAAAAAATACTGAGTAACTGACAATAAGAAATTATTTTCTATTGCTGAACTGGCATGAGCTTATTAAAATAATTAATTTTCAAAAATTACACCAAAGTGAAAATAGATTAAGAGTCTCAGATGAGATTTATTTAAGTACTTGGGACCATGTAAGGGTGGACATTTTGCTACTTACTTTCGAAGTATCTGTCCCCCCCTCCCCGCCTTTTCCCACTGGGACCCTTCTCTTCCTACTAATCATTTCCACCAAAGTCTCCAGGGACGGACCATGTACTTAAACACATGGCCATATAATTGCAGCACTGTAATCACAGAAAGTCACCTTTTGATCACAGTGACTGGAATAATGGATGGACCAAAGTGGACAGTGAGTCTCTGGTCTTTGAGGAAGACTAGAGAGAAGAACTTTTATCTGTACTCAAACCCAGGACTTGCTATAGATGCTCTGCTACCTTGAGAGGAGAACAAGTAGCTGCCAGGAACCATCTTAAGAAGTCTGAGAAAACAGAGCCAAAAATTGAAAAGAAACTTAATTCTAGAATTATCATTATGCCCCAAGTTCAGCCATGTGTGATACCAGCCAATCCTAGACTTTCCAGCCATGTGAGCTGATAAATTCTAATGGCCAGCCTAGGCTCCATTTTTTATCACTCAGAATAAAATAATCCTGATTAAAAGCACTTTGCTTTGAGTTTCTGCTGTGGCTTTTGAAGAATCTATTTTAGGATGAATATGTTGGGTAGCTGCACTTTGTCTAAGTTCAGGAAGAACTGACCTATGAAGCTAATAACCACCATTATGGTTGTGTCATACAACCCCAGTGGCACTTCTTGGAGACTACTAAAGAGAGGTCCTTGAGACCTGTGGAGAAAGGTATGAACTCCTGTTTGCTGGGACTCAATTCTGGGTAATGAAGTTCTACAAAAGCAATCTTCCAAGGCAACTGCAGCAGTTAAATGTGAGATCCACCATCAGTGAACTAAATCTGGAATTAGAATTGAGATTGATCCTGCCTGATAAAGATGTCACAGCTGATGAATATCGTGTGTTAAATATCACCTTTCTTACCCACTTAATCAAACTTGATCAATCAATAATCAGCATGAAATCTATAACTGCACTTTATTACACATATGGATTTTAGATCATTGGCTCACTACTTTATTAATATGGATAGTTTTGCCTTATAAAATGCTAGAGATGTGGTCATTGACAGTTCAGACTTCATCAGCAACATCTAGAAATCTAGGTGGTGAGATCTTCCTTGTCATAATGCCCACTTGCAGGAAGCTGGTAGCTAAGGGACTGCAGGTCCCTTCAACAGATATCTGCCTTCCTCCAACCCCTACCACCATACATAACCCTTCATCCCCTAACGTTATACCACGTGGAGTCCCCTTTGTGCTGGCCACACCTGCAGGTTGTTGGCCACACACACAGGTGATGACTTTACCCAGCTTGCTTCATTAAATATGAACTGGGAGAAAATAAAGCAGGTGATCAGGTGAAGTCAGATGAGGAAAGCAAAAGGGAAAGCACATATTTTGAACTCGCTCTTCTACCATGCAGCAACACTCCACATAGTGTCCATTTAATATAGACAGTACAAGTGGGGCTATGGACCACTCCCCTCCACTTACCTGTACCTGGGCAATGCCCATGCCAACCCCTCAGCCTTTGTCCTATGGCTTACTACCTGGAGGCAGAGATAAGAGAAACAGACTCTTGAGCCCACCTTGAAAAATTCCAAAGTCCCAAACCAAGTTCTCCAGTAAGACCTATATTGTAATCTTTTTTCAACTGGAGCTCATGGAAGGTTCATGTATATGGACTGCATCTTATACATACAATTATAACAGAGTGAATTATGGGAACGACAAGCACAGTAGATATAGCTGACATGACCCAGCACCACGTCAATGATGTTGGCAGTCATGCTCTGGAAGCCACAATGAGAGGTGCTCTAGTATTGGTGCAACATTTTAAATTCTTAAACGCAACACCTTCAGCACTTGTGCCATTTTCTTTTCCACTGGCACAAGCCCGCCTACTGCAAGCCCACCATCACCCGATTAAAACTTTGCTGCTTTTTCCTTACCATTGTGTGCCACGACCAATTTTTGTTTGTTATGTACAAGAACCTAGAAACCCATCTGGAACCCCCCTCATTCATGGCAACACTTTGACCCAAACTTTTCCTCCACTCTTTAAGCAGGCATAAGTAACCCCAGCCCCTTTTGTTATGATGTATTAGTCATCACTGTCATAGTAAGGGACTGCAATATGACTACAGTGGACCCTCAAGTTACGATTGGCCTGACATACAATTTGGGTTAACTAGGTTCATCTGCCTCTTGTTATCTATAGCATCTACCCAGGTAAACATCCTGATCTCAGCTGTATTGACTTATTATAATCAGCCCTTGGGAAATGATCAAGCTCATAAGTCAAGGGTCCACTATACAGTGGCTTTCACAAGAAATGCATTCATTTTTTGCACATAATAAGCCTGGAGGCAGGAAGGTTAGATGAGGTGTAGCTGAAGAAACTGAGGTTCTGTTAATAAGAAAAAAGCAGTAAATTTATGTTGGGAGGCAATAAGCAGTGTCTACCACAGTCAAAGAAAGATTAAGTAGAATGTAATGAGGAAAAAAACGAAAGACCAACAAATGAACAAAAAACAAAGCCAGGATGTGAACCATGGACTGGCCAAAGCCACAGTGTTCTCCAGGACAGCACAATTGTGGATGAGCTCTGACTGCTGGAGGGCATGGAGTTCCCCAGAGTGACTGACCTTGAGGGGTAGTTACCAAGATAAAGCTTTAATTTCTACCCATCTTCTCAGGTTAGGCAGTGACCACCACCACCTCTTTCAGCACCATCAGATGCACCCTTATGTTGTGACTGTATTCACGCTGACCTTGAAGTCTGTCTCTGGAGAGGCTGTGAACACTGCCTGCTGGGGCTCTGGGAGAAGTGGTCCTTGTGTAGGATACTTCTTTACACTGGCAGACAGCAGCTTAATGCCTAAGTGTTGACCTATGATAAGGTGTCCCTACAACTGGAGGTTTTTCTTTTGTTTTCAGTACTGGGTACTGAACCTAGCTAGGGGCCTTCACACTGAGCTACATCCCCAGCCCATTTTTAATTTTAATTTTGAGATAGGGTCTTGCTACATCACTAAACTTGCCCAGGCTGGGCTTGAACTTGATATACCCTCCTCAGCCTCCCAGAGCACTGGGATTACAGGCATGTGTTAACACATGTGGTGTGTGTACGTGTGTGAATCTATGTTTATGTGTGTGTGTAACTGGGGATTGAACCTCAGGCCTCACACATGCTGGGCAAGTGCTATGCCCACAATCCCAAGCATGTTTAGGCTGACAGAAGCTCGAGGGTTCTTGTCTGATCTCCGCTCAGTTTTTTCCTTACCAAAATAGCCACCCTCTAGGAGAGGTCCCACTGGGAGAATTGGGTTTGGCCATTACAGTCAGGTGACACACAGAGGGTGCAGCACAATGTAACATATGAAATGGCAGAAGAATTTTGTCACTCACGGGTCCATGAGAGAAGAGGGGTGTCCACAACGGCTGACAGACAGTCCAGAGACAGCGGGGAGATCGACCGGCACCAAAGAGCCCAAGATGACCCAGGCTGCTACACATAGGTTGAGGCTCTGGGCTTTCATAGAATAGACCTCCCCCAGGACTTGTGGATTGGCTAGTTTAAGGAAAACATGTGCTATGGGAGGAAATTACTTATAGGATTCCGGTGTAGACCGTTAAGTTTGTCATCCTCAGCAGCTGTGGGATATGCTGGGTTTGGGTTAGCGAGATGTGAAACAAGCAGGCTACCTCACCAACCATTGCACAAAGAAGTTTTAACTAGGCCAGAGGAGGCAGGGTACCACTGGGTTTAAATAACTCATGTCGGGTCTAAAAATGGATGCTGAGGCAGCAAGTACATTAAACAAGTTTATGACATCTTCACTTACTAAGTGGGTGTGAACATGAAGTTTATAGTTTCTTCCAGGAAGAGAACACCATTTTCATTGGCCTGTGTTCTGTATTGGCAGGCATGGTCACACAAAACCATCATTTTAGTTGTTAACCCCAAGATTCTAGGGGGAACTAGAAAAGGGGTCAGGAAGATTGTTAGAAGTGGTAGATACCTTTAAGGAAGGGAAGAGAAGTACATGCTAAGCATCTTTTTGTTGTTTTCCTTAAATTCTTTTATTGGTACATTTTAGGTAAACAATACATTTACATTTATCATTGGGTGCTTGTACCTGTACATGATGTATCTTGGTTCTTATTTTTTTCCCCAATACCTGTGCGCCCTTCACCTCCTCCACCCTTCCCTATTTACACAGACTCTGTTTCCATTTTGTTTTCTTTTCTCATAATTTTTCCTTTCCCTCCTTTCCTTTCCCCTTCTCCTCCCACCACCCCTACTCCTTTGGACCTTTCCTTCCTATTTCAAATTATCAATTATTCATTTTAATCATTTTAATTCTTATTTACACTTCCAGTTTCTCACACTAGAGAAACTATTCAGTATTTACACGTGTGTCCTATTTATTTCACTTAAGAGTATCGCCTCAATATCCATCCATTTAGCTATAAATGTCTCTAGTTTCTCATTCTTTATGGCTGAGTAGTACTCCATTTTATAAAAAACCCCACATCTTCTTTATCCAGTTTCCAGTTGATGGGCACTTGGGCTGTTTCCAAGCTTTAGCTATTACGAACTGTGCCTCTATGAACATGGATGCACATATATCACTGTGGTATGATTCTTTTAATTCTTTTGGGAAGATACCCAGAAGAGGAATAGCTGGGTCAAATGGGACCTCTAGGCCTAGTTCTTTGAGGTATCTCCATACTGACTTCCACAGTGGTTGCACCAGTCTGCACTCCCACCAGCAATGGAGAAGGGTTCCTTTCTCCCCACAGCCCATCGGCATTTGTTATTGGTTGATTTCTTGATAGCAGCCATTATTTCTGGGGTGAGGTGGAATCTCAGTGCTGTTTTCATCTGCATTTCTCAAATGACCAGTGATGTTGAATATTTTTTCATATATTTATTTGCTGCTTTTAATTCTTTGTCTGAGAAATGTCTGTTCATTTCAGATGCCCGTTTTTGAATTGGGTCTTTGAATTTGGGGGGTCTGATTTTTTTCAATTCTTTATATATTCTAGATAGTAGTCCATTGTCTAAGGTACAGCTGCTAAAATTTTTTTCCCACATTGTAGGTTGTCTCAGCTCTGTTGGTGGTTTCTCTTGCAGTGCAGAAGCTTTTTAATAAGATGAGATCCCAGTTGTTGATTCTTTCTGCTAGTTCTCGTGCTACTGAGGTTTTGTTCATAAAGTCTTTTCCTATGCCAATGTCTTCAAGAGTTCTACCTAACTTATCTTCCAGCAAGTTTAGTATTTCTGTCTTAATATTTAGATCTTTAATCCACTTCAATCTTAGTTTAGTGCATGGTAATAGGCATGGGTCTAGTTTTAATCTTTGGCAGGTTGAACTCTAGTTTTTCCAACACCATTTATTAAATAGGCTATCTTTCCTCCAATGAGGATGGGTGGCTCCTTTGTCAAAGATGAGGTGGCTGAGTATGTCTGGAGTTGTTTCTGCATCTTCTAATCTATTCCACTGATCCTCGGGTCGTTTCTTTGCTAGTACCATGCTGTTTTTTTATCACAGTAGCTTTGTAGTATAGTTTCAAGTGGATTGTGATACCCCTAGCCATGTCTCTGTTGCCTAGAATTGCTTTTGCTATTCTAGGTCTCTTCTGGTTCCAAATAAATTTTTGGATTGTTTTCTCTAGTTCTGTGAAGTATATTGTTGGAATTTCAATCGGCATTGCATTAAATCTATATAGCAGTTTTGGAAGTATGGCCATTTTCACTATATTGGTTCCATTCTAAGCATTTTGATGAAAATTTACCTCCAAAATTCCTGTTTATAATGTGTTTTGCTTTTCAAGTAACATAAATTTCAATGTATTTTATTTAGCCAACATTCTTGGAAAAGCATAATTACAAGAAAGGGTGGCTATGATGTTCTTTCCCAGGCTGTCAGTCTGGTTTTACATTATTCAGCATTAAGAATGTGCTGGCAAGTAACTTCCATGAACATGTAACATTACCTGAGTTTTCAATATGGCCCAGCCTAAAATGACTAAATGTAGGATGAGAATTAATAAATAAAATGTAGTTATACATTTAAAATTTTTTGAAGTAGTCATATACTTATCAAAAGTTACAAGTACATTACAAATAACTTTGCCTGGATTGATGTGTAATGTACCAACCTGATTTCCATCATCTGTAAATTTTTAGTACGCATTTCCTACAGAAAAGGACACTGTCCTACAGAACCAAAATACAACCATCAAAATCAGGAAATTAACTCTAAGGCATCGCTATCTTTTAATTCTTAGCTCTTAATTAGCCAATTGTCCTGACAACTTCATTTATGGCCAATGATTCCAGTTTTGAATCATGCATTGCATGCATTGTGATATTTCTTAGTTTTTTAGTCTGGAATTCTCAGTTTTTCTTTGACTTTCCTGACTTTGAATCTTTAAAGGTCACAAACCAGTTACTTTGCAGAGTGTTCATAGATTTGTGTATTTTTTTGTTTACTCACAGTTAAATTGAAGTTATGTGCCTTTAGCAGGAATATCATGTAGTTCTTTCTATCAGGTGCATAGGATTCCATTTTGTCTTATATTGATGACGTTGATTCACTTTGACCACTTGAGCCAGGATGTGTGTACCTGTTGCTTCCATGGCAAAGCTACTCTTTGTACCTCTGCAGTTAGTAAGTATTGGCAGATAAATCCTTTAAAATTATACAAATATCCTATTTACCAAACTTTCTTCTATTGATTTTTAAAATACCTGAATGAATTCATAGTTTTCTATTTGTACAGAAGGGTATAATCTTTCATTATCATTATTTATTTTGATTCACTAACTTTTCCCAACTTGGCTAGTGTGTGCCCCTTCCAGGTGGCTTCTGAGTCATTATGACATAGCTTCATAATTCTTTGGTCACTTGCTTTTCTGGATCACGTTATTTTAGGCTCATTTTTACTCTTCTTTTCCCATTTCTGGAATCATCCATTTCTCAATAAGCTCTGGTTCCATTTAGTGGAAGATGGCTTTTAGAGACTACAACCTGTGTTTTAAGATTATCAGTACTGCAGGCAATATATGTATGCATACACATTTGCATCTATTTTTCATATCGATGCATATTAAAATCCATTTTTAATTCCAATTCAACATACAGTTCATTTTAGTTTTTTCTGTTTTATAATTTTCTGTATTGATTATGAAAAATCTCTGCTCCATATCATTTAGATAT
>NW_004624743.1:27240871-27263132 GCF_000247695.1 Heterocephalus glaber
AATCCCCAACATGCACCCAACAACCCACCTCTGCCACTACCAGGACTCCCCAGTACTCACCTCACAGGGGCTCTAGCTGGACTATGTCTCAAATGGATGCTGTATTAGGGTTTCACTAGAGGAACAGAATCAATATAAAACACATATTTGGGGGGCCTCCGGGTCAATGATCTTGTCTTCTCTTCCACTGCTCTGTTGAGGGCGATGGATTAAGGGATTCTGAATGTCTTTACAGGAGTCGTTTGCAGCCTAGTGGAAGTGCTTTCTGTCCTCAGTGGGTGAAGAGGACAAAAGGTCTGAGGAACACCTACTGTTGGCTTGGTCTTGGCACAGCAAAGGGGATACATTAGCTTGGGTCCTCACACCAGCTGCATCCCACAGTGAAGAACTGCACACATCCTTCCAATGGGCTCCAAGCCTTCCTGGGCCTTAAATTTGGCCTCCATGGCTACCTGAACAGTTTAACTCTCAGATACTTCTCTTCTGCTACATAAAAGATAATCTCCTGGGAGGCCTCATCATTTATTTTCAAAGCTTTGAAAATAAATTTAGGCCTTGTGTTTAGTCCACAATTTAAATAGAACCCCTACTGTGTAGGAGAGTAGATTTAAATATTATTCATGAATTCTTTGAGAATCTGGACAATTGTTTTATCTTCGGCAGAAATTTCAAATGATTATCAAGGAAAGCATGAGTCTTTTTAATAGCTCAGTATGTTTATTTACAAGCCTAGGAGGTGGCAGAAGTTTGCTTTACTGTGCTGGAAGCTGTATTTCAGCAGAACCTTGGCACAGAGAGCATTGGGACCTCCCGATACCACCTTGGGACACTGACTGGGTCCCCAGCTGTGCACCAGGGTGGTCTTCCTTAAGCAGGGTCCACTGTATCTAAGAACCCATCCCAAAATCTCCAAATCTCTTGATTTGGTTTAGAAAGCATACTTGTATGCCTTCATATTTCTAGAAAAGATTAAGACATTTTTTGGCCCCTAGCATTCTTACCAAAAAAGGTACAATATGGTTGAATTTAGGTGAAATCTTGAATAATCATTATTCATGTTCTTTATTGTTATATTTCCTAGTGAAGAAAAGGTAGGTAGCAATACTGTTATTATTCAAAATACCATGGCTTTTCAAAAACTATACTGGAACAACACAGGCCTTGCCTTTCCAGTTCCCTAATTCTATTTTTTTAATGCTATCATCACTCCTGACACTGTATCATCCAAAGTGTCACCTGTGAATACCAGCTTCAACCGACTCTGTCAAAGGTGGTTGTTCTGCTTCACTGGTGACAGCCACATATACAAGTTTTATCCAGAGGGTGCAGGAAAACACGAACAATAATTCATTTTCTAGACTTGTCAGAAATGTGTGGTTTGAATTTTATAGCAAACAGAACAGCCTATCCCAACCATGCCCTCTCTTGGCTCCTTAGACCATATTCGTTGCAATCTTAGGAGGTGACCTTTCCATATGGGCTGCACCACTGTCTTCCACACACCACAGCAGGGAGGAGGGATAGGAGTAGAGCAAGAAGACCCATTACTTTTACATGAGAAATGCTGACCACTTATCAAGTTTAGCTTTAAGATCAACCAGGGAAAGGGGGTAGGGATTTAGCTCAGTGGCACTGCACCTGCCTCACAAGTGCAAGGACCTGAATTTGATCCCCGCTACAAAAAAAAACACACAAAAAAACAACCTGTGAGGGTATGATGTCCCCATGATTGGAGACAGGAGAAGACATGGATAGCATAGACAGGTCCTGTGGCTACAGTGAAGCAGTAGCCTCCTGAGGCCACAGAGAAGACAGGTACACATACTGGAGAGCCCCTGTTCAATGGGGTGATGGTCCCAGGTGGCACAGCTGGGGTGGCACAGGGTAAAGGACACCTTCTGCCCCACCCCTGAGTGCCATACACTTGATGTGGCTCTTAGCAGGCATGGCTCAGATGCAACTCAAGAGAAGTCCTGAAATTGCTTTGTGTCTGATTTTAAGAGTCAATGCAAAGCAATGTGATTCTGTTATCTTGCCCAATTTTTTTTTTTAAATATGCTGCCAATATGCAGGAAACATTTGTTCTCTAGGCTGCTCCTCCTAGAACCAAGCCTGGCCCCAGGGCCCCAGAACAATCCCATAGAAGTGAGTCCTGGAACCCTATGGGGGTTCTTATTGAGTCCTCTTGCAGGACAGCAGGTAAGAGAGCATCCCAAAGGCAGACACAGAGAGTGAAGTCCACCTGATCCTCATCCAGACACCACTACCTGTCCAGCTTGTCCCAGGCCTGGAAGGAACTCCAAGGTATCGGACTTCTCTGGGCAGGCTGCGATAGGTCTAAGGGTAACATCGCTTTTCTTAGTAGAGACCTTCGGAGTTAAGAGTCTGGCCATGCTGTAAAGCAGAGGTAACTGCTCACTCCCCAAGAGAGGAAAAGAAGGAAGTGAGACATGACGATCAGTTTATTCACTCCAGTGCTAAGTAGATTAGGCCATTTCCCAGTAGGGGAGGGGATGGAGAAAATCCAGGAGAGTCCTAGCAGTGGAATTCCCTCCATATGGACAGAAACGTCAAGAATGGGGAAGAAATGTTCCCAAACTGATCACTGCTAAAGCTTACGTACTCTACATATACTAACTCAATCCTCATAATAAACCTACAAGATACATACCATCCGCCTCTGTTTTACAGATGAGGCAGCAGGCATGTAGAGGTTAAGTCTAAGCTTTCTAAGACTTCACAGTTAGTACATGGTAGGACTAGGATTTAAATCAAGCCGATCTGGCCAGTGAGGGACAGGAGTAAAGGAAGGAAGTAGAGAAGGAGGGAAGGAAAAAGAAGAAAAGACTAGTGCTGTTAACTTTGGAGTAACTGGCAAGATTGAGTTCAGCTCCTTCTTGATAACCTCAAGTGTGTAAATACTGCCTTAATCCAGACCCAGGAAAGCTTGAATAGAAAACCCTTCAATTTGTATTTCCACTGGAAAAGAGAAAATATTCTCCTTGAGTGCAATGAAGCTTATCTTCACTTTAGTAGACATCAACTCTGACATTAACAGGTCACCAGAGAATGCTGTTACTCAGTTTATAAGACAAAAATGCTCCCATCATTGTCTTTATAAAAAACCCAGCAGGTTTTCCACTTCAGGACTGTGAAGCAATCACAGGCTCCTATAGGGATTATTAATCAGTGTTGTCATCCTTAAAGAGCTCCAAATTTCATTCTGAACTTCCCTTTCAGCTGCACAGCAAGCTCTGAGAAATCTCCTTGTTTCCCTACCCCAATCTGCCCAATTTAAAACTGACCCAAAATGGAAGCAGAGAAACAAGAACCCACTAACAAGTCTTGATCTGCTTAACTCATTATTTTCCCACTTTGCCACTGGTAAGTAAGTACCTATGGACAGAGCAGGTTTGTAGGTAAAGGGTTTTGTTTCCTATCTAACGTTAGCTGCTGCCTGACTCACCAGATAATGAAGCAGCAGAGCTTCTGGCCTAGTGTAAAAGCCATGTCTACAGTCAGAAGACCCGAATCCAAGCCTATTCCATTTTCATACTGTGTCATCTTGGGGACGCTACTGTCTCCTCCATAAGTGAATAATATAATGGTGATTTATGCCCTTAACTTTTCATTGATTCTATGTACAAAGCAGTCCAGGAATAGACAAGCACCTTCTGCCAACTTGCTTTGGCAATGCTCTCCCAACTTCAAGTAGGATCTGTTACTGGAGATGATGAGTTCCTGGTATTCATTAACCAAAAGATTGGCTGCCTGGGACAGATACCAATTAGGACAGAACAAGATCTGTAGAGAGGATTTAGCCTGAGATGCAGCTGGGACTCAACACACACCCTATTCAGTCACAGCTTGACAAACACAATAGGCTTCCTTTGACTGTAATTCTGTTCTTGCTTTTTATAGGCATGAATAGTGGTCACTGGCCCTGTGGATACCACAGGGAATGACAAGAGAACATGGTGAAGGCAGAATTCTATCTGCAGTAGATTTGAAAATAACAAAAACTTCTGCATCTGCTGAGCTCTCTCCACATCCCGCCCCATTGTACGAGAATACATCCATTTGACATTCAGGTTCCTCTTTAGCCTCCCTGGGATATTCTATGGGGTATTTAATAGGTAATTACCAACATTGATGTACTTTTTTTTTTTTTTGTACAGGGGATCGAACTTGGGTCTTTGCACTTGCCGGCAGGCACCAGAACTAGAGCTAAATCCCCAGCTGGATGTACTTTTTGATGTAAATGTTTAGTGCCTTCCTCCTACTGAAACAATGTTTACAGGGTTACTGGGATTGTAGGTTAGTCTACAAAAACTATTAGTGACATAGCTGAAATCTACTTCTTTTATACTTACTTTTGAGGGTTAACTCATTTATCTATGCAGTAGGCAATATAAGAGTACTGGTTGAAATCCTGATTCCCTTACTTACTAGACATGTGATCCTTGGCACATGTGATCTTTTGGTGCCTTTTAGAGATTATAATAGTCTGTATCAAAATATGTTAGGATTAACTACGATAATGCATGTAAAACTGTCCAAAAAATTCCTGGCATATAGTATGGATTCAATAAATGCTGGCTTGTTTACTGTCACTGTCTTACTTTTTGTGTGTGTACCTCTTCTGTTCTTTATAACTAAAGAGCTTACTTACCTAGAACAGAGGCTGCCCCATCCTCTCCAGTAGTCTTGTGTATGTGTCATTATAAGGAGAACCATGTTTGCTGTGAGTGGCAGATGAGAATAAAAAGGGAGCTGAGGAGAGGAAGGAACAATGACTATTTCATCCTAGCATCCCTTCTTTGACATGGCTCAGCTCCTTCTATTCACAAATGTCCTCTTTTTCAATCTACTCTTGCAGATTTTCCTCACTCACAGTTTCTAGTTGCTCGTAGTTTTGTTTCCTCATCACTTTAGCATGTCAAGACTACTTACAACTTTCATACATCCCTCATACAATCCCTTTGCTTCAGGTTCCCATATTCTATTGAGAATTTCCTACTTCCCAACCTAAGATAGCCGATAACCTGAGTAGCCTACTTTATCATTAGGTCAACAGTCAATCAATGAATGGATGGGCCTTGAGTCAAGTGCCCACACCAATCTAATCAGCTGTGGCTGGGAGTAGTATACTTTTGTGACCTTCATTGTCTTATTCCATTAACAGGAGTTTCACGTGTTGGGAAATTCTTCATAGGGCTGTGCTTCTTCATGTCTTCTGAGCACGAAGCACTGACAGCATTGTTTTGTATTATCTTTTCAAAGATGTTTGTGTAGCAAGCAATGTATGTATGAGACCTTGCTCCCCACTTCTCAAGTCAAAGCAGATTTGTTTCTTGCTTCACATAACTTGCTTGGGAGCAGGCTCACTAGCACCCCTTTATAAGACTGGGGTTTCTTAATTGCCAATTTTCTCAACTGTGACACAAACTTACCATCTGGGCAGCATCTACCTGTATCAACTTCAATATCAGTGCTGAGGGGCAGAGGCAAGAGAAACGGATGCAATTATGAATTTCTGGTTGCTCATAGGGTCATGAGTAATAGTCCTTTGTCTCTGACCTGGAGATCTCATATATTCTTCCAGAATCTAGGAAATGTGCTATCTTGCAAGCAGCAAAAAAACCAGACCTTTCCAAGTTCTTAACAATGAGAAGGGATGTCTCATTCAAGTAGAACAGTGGCAGGCACTGTGATTATCCATCTAATACAGCGTTATGTTCTGGTTTTTCTACAGTTTTGCTTCTAAATGGGTAAGGTTAGATTTATGGGGATTTTTTTTTTTTTTTGCAGGGGCGGGTCGTGTGGGGAATGAAGAAAAATGCATTGTACAGCAACTGGAGGTAGAGAAAGACAAGCCCAAAGCACTGCACACTTCTGAGTGAGCTCTTGTAGGCCCAGATTTAGCACCTTTGATTATCATGGTGATGCTGACTGAGTCAGGCAGGAACTGTCCTAAGACAATTGTGCATCTATGGAGCACACATTCCCCCTGTGCCCAGAGTACTTTCAATTGGCTCATTCAGCTGTTGAGAGTCACTACAGAGCAAGGCTGACAATTTTACAGTGGTAGGATTTCTTATCAAACCCTTAAGAGTAAGTGAGTTTGCAAGATTCATTAGGTTAGAACCCTGGTCGGCCAGCATATTCACCAAATCTTATACAGTATTTTTTAATATTCAAAGAAATATTGTGCAAGCAGGAAAGCAATACTTCAAAATTGTCTACTTTATGTTGGATTTTATGGGTAAAAACACAGCGGATGCTTATGTGTGAATGTCTTGGAGCACAAGGGAATGGGAAAGGTAGTGAGAAGATAGCACAGGAGATTTAAGTAAAACACTGTTAAATTTTGCTTCTATTCTCATCAGTCCCAACTTTAGAAAATAAATTCTAGAAAATTTCTCAGTTGAGAGACTATCAGAGATAACTGAGGCCACAGACATATAGCCTCCTAAGAGATATTCGATAATTCACTATAGCAATAGATCTTCTGGGCTTGAGTAGTTGCTAGTAGCAAGAGTCACCTTGAGGTATGCGGAGTGGGAGGAAGTTGAGGGCATTTATTCTTTCTCCCTGCTTTAGCTGTTTCTAGCTTGGACAACCACAGAAGAGCCTTTGAGGCCCTGTGTGTCAGGCACTCTCCAGGCTAATATGAAATCCTACCGACAGAATGAATCCAGCTGTGTGGGGGATAAGGATGGGGCCATGTCTTAGTTTCCTCACTATAGAGGGCTCTTTGGGAGGCCACCAGGGATTTTCTCTATTGTTCACAGCTTTATCAGAACAGATGCTTGGGAGACATTTGTTAAATGAATAGTAGCTCAGGCTATGCAATATTTAATTTGTTGGGTTTGGTGAAGGCATTTCTCAGCAGATTCAGAGAGGATGCCAGTTTGGCATGTCCTAATATTTTTATAAGCATGTTATTTTAATATGTTTGAAACATTTTCTACCAGCAGCTATTTACACATGTAGATGTGGGTTATAATTAAGTGTTAGCTTGTGAATAGCCTCATCATCATCCAACTGAGCTGGTTTTTCAGACAAGGTTGATTTTGTAAGCTCCCCATCCCTATTTTTATTTGCTTTAAATGTAAATTGAACATAAAAGCTCTTGACGTTCTGAAACACCACAAACCTAGGATATGAAATACTAGGGCTGGGAGATCCTTGGGTCAGGGTAAGGGGAAGAACTGTTTATTGAGGCCAAAGGCCAGTCAGTATGGTGGTACATAGTGAAGCTCCTTTTATCAACTGTCAGTGACACTTCTGACCATTTAAGAAAATGGGACTAGACAAATAGGATATACCTTAAATGGCTGTAAAAAATTTAAAATGGAATTTGAAGATTGAAATCAAAAGGAAAATCTCTGATAAGTGCAAACTATTACTGATATAAAAATTCAAGGGTAGGTTAGCTATGTCTGTATTAGTTGGGTCTTGTTGGTTGAAGAGACAGCAAAATGCTACACATCTCTTGGGCCAGAGACAGTCTGAAGCTACTCAAGGATCTCAAATGATCAGGCAAAGGCAGGAAGTTCTTATCAGGTGTAAACAGTGACTAAGAAATTTCACTAACCAGAATAATGTTAGAATTTTGGTTAGTAGTAAAACTATGCTGCTCTATAACACAGGTAAAACAGTTATCCTTTGGTATGATTGGTTCCAGGATCCCTGCAGATCTCAAAATCTTCAGCTGTTCAAGTCTTTTGATTAAAACGAAATAGTATTTGCATATAACCTACGTATTTTTCATATATACTGTGCTTTAAATCATCTCTCAATTACTTATAATATTACTTATAATATTCCATACAATGTAAATGCTAATGACTATTGTTTAGGGAACGATGAACAGAAAAAAGAAGTCTACATGTGTTCAGTACAGATATATTTTGATAAAACAATTTAAAATTAAGGAGTCTTTTCAAAGATGAGTTACTATATTAGATGTATACAGATGTATTTTTAAAAGACTATTTCTGATCTGCATTTGGTTGAAGCTGCAAATGCAGAGCCCATGAATACATGGGTATGGCAACTACACTGTAATATGGAAATGAAAAACAAAGTATTCTCCAGAATTTTGAACAGACCCCAATTTTTCCCATTACAAAAAAATCAAACTGTATCTTAAAACAACTTAAATTATAATACTGACCAGATAGGCTACATCTATCCAGGAAGTTGGCATGAAGTGGAAAGAACCCCCAGGGTCTTAAGAGGGCTCCTTGGCCATCTCTGGGATTTTTTTTTAATAAAGTTGGGACAATACAACAAATTCTGCAGATTTAACATTAAGATTAGCAAAGACAGTATTACACAACATCTAATATCTAATAAGTACATCACATGTAAGAACTATTATTATGTAAAAGTGAATTAAAAAAAAGAATCATAAAATACAGTAACAGGAAATCAGTGGCAGGCAGAATTTCTCTGACAATGAGTAGCTGAGATAAAGACATTCAGCCCATCAATTTTCACTACCCAAACTATACCGATTATAAGCTAAGAATCTAAGATGGAACAAATTGACACATTCTTGACTATCATTACTAGTTTGTATTATGGCTTTACTCTAAAATGTTCCTCCAAATACTCATGAGGCAGGGCTTTTGGAAGGTGACTGGATCATGGGCCCACTATACTCATCAATGGGCTAATCCTGATGCATTCACAGCAGAATGTGCTGTTAGGAGGTGGGGCCTGGGTGGAAGAGACAGGTCACTGTGGGTATAGTCTAGAAGGACGTATCTCCCTCTCTGGCACCTCTTGTCTCTGCTTCCTGGCCACCATGACATGAATAGCTTTCCTCCACAGCAGGCTCTTCCACTGCTCCATTTCTGCCTGGAAGCTGGCCAACCATCCAAGGACTAAGACCTCTGAAACAGTGAGCCAAAATAAATCTCTCCTTCTTTAAGTTGTGGGTGCTGGATATTGTGTCCCAGTGAATGAAGAAAGTGACTTAGACAGTTTGTTAGCAAGGTCTATAGCTTTTTAGCAAAATTAATATTATAAGAAAATTAAAGTTTACTTTAACAGTTTCCCTGTCAAAAATCAACCCTGAGGCGATTAAGATGCATTTGTATTTGAAATGGGTATCAGCCTCCCAAAAGGCAGTGCTTGTATCCATGAACAAATAATCCAAATCCATTATTTAGATTCATCACTTCATATAGTAAAAACAGAAGCAGACCAATTATGACTTGTCAAGGTCGTATTATTTCAAATAGTTTTTTAAGAGTGGGAAAGATAGATTCCAGAAAATTTTAAGATGAGCTTGACACTGTTCACTCACCAAATTCTAGGGGAGATTATTAAATGAATGGCATGTTGAGCAGTTAAAAAGGGCGGTAGGATAGGCCAGGGATTTAGCTCAGTGGTTCTGTCACCCGCCTCAAAAGCACAAGGTCCTGAGTTCCATCCCTGGTATCCCCCCTCCAAAAGGGCCAGAGGATAGTTTCACTAAGAGTGAATCCCTTCCAGCTAACTTCATTTCCTTTGTTATCTTAATATACCAGCAGATTATAATTATACTTCTATACTAAGGACGTTCACGAATTAAGTTTGGTAGGGATGAATATTATCCTCAATTAGATTAAGAAATTATGTAACTTTAGGGGTGGACAATGACTTACCAGCAATGCAGTGAAGTATTTCAACAAGAGATAACTACATGATATACCTGCCTAAAAGTGATATTGATAATAATATGACATACAAACCATAGCAGCCAGAGGAGAATCATTTTCATGTTGGCAAAATTGGCTTTGAACCCTGTTCTTGTTAGATTATAGGAAAACCATGTTTAGTTCTGAGCAACATTAAGAGGAGTTGAAAGAGCCAATCCCAGGTTGGTCTGGAATAGGTATCTTGTAGGAAGTTTAAACTCTAAGGATATAAAGAGGTGGCCACCCATAAAAGACAACCTTTTTGTCATTTCACGTGTGTTATTTATAGGGAAATTTGATATGCTTCTAACAATGAAAATAATCCCTTGTAGGGGTACCATGTGGCTCTGTTATGGTTTATATCTAGATGTTCCCCCCAAAGCCTCATGAACCCAGAGGTGGGGCTTTTGGGAGGTGATTGGATCATAGGGGTGTGACACTCTGCAGTGGACTGATTAGTGGATTAGTCCACTGATGAGTTCACAGGTAAATGTGATTTGGGAGGTAAAGCTTTTTCAGAGGAAGTAGGGCACAAGGGGTGAGGCCTGGAAGGCTCCATTTCCCTCTACCAATATGGATTACTCTCTGCTTCGTAACTGCCATGCCATTCTACCTTGGAGCCAGCCGACTATGAACTGCAACCTCTATAAACTATGAGCCAAAATAAACCTTTCCTCACTCAAGTTGAGGGTGTCAAGTGCTGTGCCCTAGCGATGAGAAAGTAACCGAGACAGGCTCCATCCAGCAGTGGCTGGATAAAAATTATGTCATTATAAAATGATTTTGGCATTACAGCAGAGAGGAACACTGCTATTTTTAGCTCTGAGATTATTTTTCTAGCATATTTATTTTCTTCCTATTGGGGGGAACTAGAATTTTAAACATCACAAAAGTTCTAAACAAAATGATTAGTTTTTGTCCAATTTAGGGTGAAACATACTCTTTTATCACCCAACTGACCCTTTTGAAATGACTGAAGTCTTTGAATCATTTGTAAATCACAAGGAATTTTCCTGAACAAGTAGATCTAGTAACAGTCCATCACTTTATCTGGAGAAAGCCACTGAAGTGAGGTAAGTCTCTTTCCTGAACTTCTGAGTTTCTGCAGTTCTGAAACAATGTGGGAACCAAGTTCTGCTGAAATCTACAGGATTGTTAACAGTGTTAGGCAGGAAGGCCACCTACTGCTGCAGAGTCCCTCCAATAGCAGAAGTCCACCACCTACTTCTGTAGGGGTCTCTGGAGGGCCTTCCTAGATAAGAGTTCAAGACCTAAAAAGATATGTGTCAGGAACCTACTCTTTGTTCTTTGCTATTAACTCTAATTCATTCAGGGTTATGTGACAGAAGTGATACGATTACACAATTAAATATTAGAAATGACCACCGAGTATATTTTGTTTATTGTTTATGATTTACACTTAAAATGATGGGCTGGCATTGTAGAACAATAAACCAATCATTACATTTAGACCTGGGCTTTTGAAAAACTTGCATTCCACTTTAACAGTTCATATATATTTAACAGCTTATATATAAGTCCAGATCACAAATAAGAGTTAGTTAGCTTAGAGATAAACAATTAAAAAACACAAAAGAAAACACATGAATCTAACTTTAAATATCAGTGTTCATATTACAAGAAATAAAATGTTCAAAAAATAAAATTAGGTCAAGTCACAACATAAAATAGAGAAATATGATAAATGGTACTTTTATTAATATTCATACTTATTTCTAATTTACCTTCATATGTAACTTTTTTCAAAAGAACCCAAGATAAGATCAAATAATAATTTGGGGTATAAACTTGTCAGCCTCAGCTTATACTGGTTTGTTACCACAAAAATCCTAAAACTTCAATTTTCTTTTCTTTTCTTCTTTTTAATTTAAACCAACTATTTTTCAACTTTTCTCCTTCATAGCAGCTGTTTGTAAAGAGTAGGGAATCAACAATATAGGACAGTAACAGATTGAAAGCAAAAAGCACAACAGCTATCTTAAGTTTAGCTTGCTTGCTGGTTGAGCTTGGAACAAAAACCTCTTAACAGCTGGCAGATAACTGCTAAATCTTAACAGGAAAAATAAAATATGTATGTTCTTTGGGATAGCTGCTATCTAGGAGAAGAAAACCAAGGTCCCTTAATACTGTCTAAATATAATGCGTGGCTTACTACAAAGAGTTCTGTAGCAATGTAAGTTTAATCAGTAAGTGTCACAACTGATCAATGCTACTTGAACGGAAACAAAAAAAATCACACTAGCCACGAATCTCCACAATATACACATGAGAATTAATCTGATTTGACTCCTTGACACTAACTGATCATCAATGAAATATGGCATGGAAAGATCACATAGTAGAAAACAGGCAAAGATTAGTTTATATAACAGCGACTATGTACATCCCAAGGAAAACATGCTAGCTAATGCAACATTAAGGCCTGAATGTAAGCATTTCCAAAGTCACAGAAGCCCCAAAGAACCCCTAAATTACAAATTACCACATTACATGCATGCAATGTTCACTTTTGTTTTACCCATAAAAGGATACACAGTATTTTGCTGTAAATACCAGACACATTTACAATATATGCAAAAATTAGAATGCAAATGTTATGTTCCTTATATTTAAGCCTCAAATGTGTCAACAGTGAAAATTCATTTACTTTTAAGAATGGAGAAAAAGAGACAAAATATAAATACTCAGAAAAATTACACAAATAAAATGAAATTCTGCATTTGGAAAGCCACAGAAATACTCCTCAAACTAAATTTGTTGATGGACCACACTTGGATGGATGTACACTATGTGCTTTACTACTTTACGTGCTCAAATGTGATATTCTAAAAGCCATTGTTTTCTAGTGTTCATTACATCACATTTGAAGTGAGCTGTTCTGCCCACACTTGTACAAACTTGCCTACTGTGTGTGATTGCCTAAGAGAGGCTGTGCAATTACTGGGGTTAGATAAATCAAGATGACCCTGTGCAAAATTTCAGACCTCCCCGAAATACTTCCAAACCAAATCACCTGAAACTAACTACATCCAATACTTATTAAGCAAATATGCCAGGAGTGTTCTGGACCTTCAAGTACAATTTTAACCAAGTACAAACAGGTTGGGTAAGATTAACCTGTTTCATAAGGCCACCTAATTCATCTCATTGTACCAAGAACTGAGCACACCAATTGTTTATATGCTTTACTAATCATTACAGTAAGCACACCCACTGTTTATTAAATAATTTACTACCTATTTCAGGGAGGGTTCTATCTAAGATTTTAAATCTTGTGATACTCTGGCCAAAATTTTAGCCTTTGGCACTGAAAAGTCCCAATGGTAAACAAAGATGGAAAAGTACACGTTTCTAAAAAACTTCTCAGTATTATGAACCAAGAGGTTTGGGTATAGCAAAAACAAAGGGCCCAGTGAAAAAGCATGTTTTGTAATTTATTTCCAGCAAAACCAAGTATTACTATTGTGAACACAGTCTTCACATTTGATGTGAACAGAAGAGCTTAACTATAATCTCTTAGTGGCAGTTCTTTAGACAAAACCAGTAACACATGCCACACAGATGACTATCTCTTTTGGAGAGAATTAACCGATAAGCTTGACTCTACAATTAATATCAACATATTCAACTAAGGAAAATGATGCACTGCTTTAACATTCAGCTTGAAAATGTTTAGTACTTTCTGCAAACCTAAATTCAGTTTAGAAAGTTAGTATTCTCTTTCTAAACTATGGCATAGACTATATATAGCATTTTAAATATATTTATATATAATTATTTGCACATGAGATTTAGAAGAAATTTGAGGATTTACTTTGATTGATTGATCTCATTTCCACTGTTAAGGTTTAGGGGGCTTCTGCAGTGCTGTCATTTGAAGGTGGGGCATCAGGATCAGGCTCGGAGGAAGCAGCTGCGGACGCTTCAATAACTGCAGGTGGGAAATGACGGCGGCACACGGGGCATGTTCCCGACTGAGGGAAGAAGCACGTTAATAGCCACCAGAAATACATTAACTGCCATACACATATCTTGATAGAGAAAAGATATTATCATTATCCAAATAACAAATCAACTATCTTAAAAACAAAAGCTAAATAAATGTCTAACCTACACAAAATAGAAAGACAAAGTTTTAACATTATTTACTCTATAATTTGAGGGTAAACAACATCTCATAATCATTTTTCTAATTTTTCTTCATCATGTTTCTAATTTTAAGATAATTCACAGAAGGGCTGAAGTGTAGTTCAGTGTTTGCCTAGTATGTACCAGGCCCTGGGTTAGATCCCTAGTATTACCAAAGAACAACAACAACAACAACAAAGTAAAGATAAAAGGTAATCACCTTTCCTTTAGTGAATTTTAATTAAGAGTCTTTATGCTTGGTGCTGATGCGGTGGTAGAAGGTGGGCAAAAAGGTCAGAGTTTAGCTCAACAATGACCTGGATCGAAGAATAGCTATTATGCACATATTAGAGAAACTACATCCATTATGTCACCAAGTTTACTTCCCCCAGGACCTTTCTTAGTACATACTAAAGCCTCACTTTAGTGTAGCACAGATATGTCAAAGCAGATGGACCTCAGATCTTTCTTTATAAGTCATGTAGTATCTTTCCAGAAAGAGATGGAGTTACCGGTAGGTACCTTGCACATGACAAAACAAATCAACCAAATCAACTACAGACTGGGGATGGAAGGTGGGGAAGGGGAAGCAATTACACTGGGAGCCCATTTTAGAACTAGATAACAGAGCTTTATCAATCTTTAAATTAAGAATTCCCGGTGTTTATTAAATAATTTACTAGCTACTTCAGGGACGGTTACATTTTAGATTAAGATTTTAAATTTTATGAAACTGGCCAAAATTTTAGCCAGGCAGATCATTCCCTTGCAAATCTGTTCTTTTCCCCAAAGAGATCTTCCTGACCGAAGGGAGGCTGAAGAGGTCATGATACTGAACTTTAAAGAACTGTATCTTGAGAACTTTCTTCCTGGAGGAAACCAGGAAAGGCTTTACCCTAAGCTGTTCCTCATGGGACACAGACTGAACAGATTATTGCCTGGGGTTACAGCAAAGTCAAGTACAATTCAAGGTTGTACAACATATGTTAACAATTTAAGAATTCAGGCCAGTAAACATTTACTGTGCACTCACCATACAGACTAGGCCCTAACAACATTTTAGAGTCAGACAGATGAGTGCAGTCTTGGTCAACCACATAATAGCTATGTAAACTTGGATGAGTAACAATTGCTAAAAAGTGGGAATACGAAGACCAGTCTTTCCTCAAGCTATTGCGAGGATGAAATGGGAAAATACAGATGAAAAACTGGAAAACGTGTGTATGTATACATTGGTGGATGGGAATACTGGTTATTGAGCAGGTGGAGATAGTAGAAAAGGGGAGTTGAGAAAACAAGACTGCTGCAAATGGAAAAATGTGCAAATAATGCTTTGCAAAAATAAAGCTACAATACAAATTATGCATTTGAAATAAAACAGGAGCTAAAAGCAACAACTGAATGATGCATTTGATTTCATATAGGAATAGTGAACACTTTTGCACTGGATTTCAGAGATTTTAAATAGTTTTCAGAAGATAAAGTGGCAGTAAAAGAAAACAGAAGAAAAGGAAAAGAAAATAGGGGAAGGAAGGAAGGAGAGGGTAGGAAAAATAGGAGGGAAAAGGAAAACAGCAGCTCTGAAGAGAGAACTGTACATTAAAGTAAGTGATTTGGGAATTCCTACTGAGCTGGAAGGTAAATATCTTTTATGTAAAAATAGAGATTATGGAGAAGATTTAAGAAAAGATTCTCACTTCTTAAGTAATTCAAATACACTTAAAACTGTTGAGTAAGTATGTGAGGACAGTATAACAAAACCAGAATAGGTGGCTGTAGGTAGGCTATTAAATTTCTTTCATACACATTGTCAGAAGCACCAACCCACACTAGCTGAGTTTATATGGCTATAGTACAATCTGAGTAGTGTCATAAGCTTCTTTGCTTGAGATATTTTTAAGAAAAACAAATTTCAGGGTTGTGATTAGAAATAAAGTAATTATCGTGGCTTCTGTTGGCTTTATGCAACGTTATACTGTAAAGTAAAATAGTTTCACATTATCCCCAATCTGTAAACATTAAAGGCAACCAGTCTTTAATTCTGAAGTACTACAGAATTGTAGCTAAATATAATAGGCTTAAAAGACATTATTGTTATCATTAACTTGTAAGATAAACTATTAAAAGTATGAAAATTTAAAAAGTAAAACCTAAAACTTACCTTTTGTAGCCAAATTGAGACACAAGGTTTGTGAAAGAAATGGTGACAGGGTAACTCTGTTGCTATATCATCCTTGATATACTCACTGCAACAGATTGGACAGCACTGCTCCTGACCAATAGCTGAAAATAATCAATAATTTAGATCTATCAATTACCTAAACTTCAACTTAAAAAAAATTAAAAATCAATATAGTAAATGACAACTATGAAAAGACAAAGAACCAGATTTTAATTGACAAACATGCATATGTTTAATACATGACAATTTGGAATTTAATGAACATTGGTTTTGTTAGAAAAGTTGACTTTTCAATACATTAAAAATATTCTACTAATTCCCAATGATGAATTTCATCATATTGTAGACCTAAAATGTACCAATAAGCTTAATGAATAATAAAAAAAAATTCTACTGAGTGAAAGTTTGTCAGCATCTGGTTTCTACAGACTGCCTGATTATAAAGTTTTAATAGTCAGTACTTCATCTTCTATCAGTGACGGCAAACCTTTTAGCACTTTCAATGCTAACAAACAGCTTGCTGCGGCATGTGTGCCCTGGGTTTGCCACCACTGCTCTAGGTATGCTGATAATGTACTTAAATATGCAACACTTGAGATCAGCTTTGCACTTACCAGTGTGATCTTCAAGAACAAGGGTCTCGGGAAGGCCATCGATGCTCTCCTTACTGGCTGGTGGATTGGCCACCTCAACATCCACTGCAAGGGACTCTAAATGTGCCAGTGCGGTCTGAAGGAGAAATGTCAGAAAATATTTTAAATCAGTAGTGGAAACCATTTTTTAGGTATCTTACAGAATTAAATTCATCTTATTCTCTTCCTAATGGTTTTTTCTGCATTAGTCCTTTGTCTCCTTTGCCTTCTTCCAAAAGGAACCAGTATTTCCAATAAACTGAACACTAAACACACATCCACACATACAAAGCCCTACTTCTCCCAAATGAAAATCTGCCTTGCCTCAGTAATCATCTACTTGCCCATTACAATTATTTTCAGAGGACTGGTTTTATTACCCAACTTAGGAGTTTCTGTGTGGGATCAATAATAGAAGAAAGTAAACCCTTAAGATTCACTTCATGAAAGATAAAATGTAGTGAGGTTACTACATGTTCAAGGCATGGAAACCACTAATGCACTTCTGCATGGTTTTATCTACTACTGGCACAGAGTCAGCATGCCTATCTTTCTGGCTTACAAGATCACTAGATTACCTGGGTTGTGCAGCTCAAATGTGTGTACGAAATGACTGTTCTAGGAAGGATGGAAAGAGCATTACCTCATATGACCACCTTGTATGAAGAATCCTCATTCTTTCAGGTTTTAATTAAAAGGGAACAGCAGGTAGGACTTTTTATCTTTTTTGCCTGCCACCTATAAAACTGTATGTTCTTAGTGTACTTTCTGCCCATCCTTTAGATCCTATCAGTTCCTCGGGGACTGGGAATGTCCTGTCTCTTCCAGGAAGCCTATGTCAGCAGTTGCAGACCACACTGGGATCTTCCTTCTGAATGACCACCATATTTAAATTAATATTATAATAATTAATATATACAGATAATTCCTTGTATTTTATCCTAATTATAGTTCCACTAATAGTACAGAGTGATGAAAGATCTTAACTTTAATCTAGTTCAATACCTTGTTACTGAGATGATTATCAAAAATTGGACTCCCCTCCTGGTGGGAATGTAAAATGGTATAGCCACTATAGAAAAAAAGTATGGCAATTCTTCAAAAAATAGAAGGATAACATAATTCATCAATTCCACTTCTAGGTTTATGCTCAAAATAACTGAAAGCATAGGCTGGAATGGATATTTGTATACCCATATTCACTGGAGCACTATTTACAAGAGGCAAAAGATGGGAGTGACCCAATTCTCCATTGATGGATGAATGAACAAACAAAATGTGGCATACAACGGAATATTATTCAACCTTGAAAAGGAAATTCTATCACAGGCTACAACATGGACAGCTAACATTGTATTCTTGTGGATGGCAAACACAATCATCTATGCCTAACTAGCACAGATACTACTATAGATACTATATAGACTTAACTAGAGGGTAGGGTCAAGCCCAAAGCAAAACAAGAACTAAAGGAAAAAACAAAAAGGTTCATCTTAAGTTTATACACACAATAAATAATATTCAACATCAAATTTTCTCTGGATTTACAGGGGCACCACAGGGAAAAAAACAATGTATTGGTAACTCAATTACTGCCACTGCTCCAAATCTACCTCTCATTTCTACTCTGTGAAAACAGAACTAGGCCTATTGAGTATTTGTCCTGTGTCAACTAGCATGACTTTCAGCTCTGTCAAAAGAACATGCTAGGGAGACAACACAGGAGGACATGACTTTTGCCTCGCAGGTCCCTTGGGCTGGATGACCGGGAGCCTGCAGTGTGTGAGGCTTCTCCAGCATCAGGGTCATTCAGTGTAGGTGGCTCTTTCAGCTTCTCCTCTCTTCTGAAGCACATGCAGCTCCCCCAGTATAAGGTGGCCAGGAGCCTCTCCTGGTGCTTATCTTGGGTGCTTCTGTAGCAGAGTGCTTCCAGTGAACAGTTTCTCAGGTGCCTCAAAGGGGAGATTTTTTTGCCAAGTTCTGCCAACAGAGTACCATGTAAGTCATGGCCATGTCTTCCCCAACAAGGTGTCTGTATCTGAGCTGAACGGAGTGGGGAGGTAGAGACCTCCATCTCAGCCTGAAAGTTGTTTCTTACATCAGCTGTTTCTATATTCCTTAGCACACCGTTTACTTCCTACTAATCCAAATAATAAGGCAATCTCTAATGTCCCGTGGTAGGTAATAATAATTTATATTAAACTTTCCCCGTTCAAATTATTATTGTTCTCTCTTGTGACACAAAATTGGTATTAGGCATGGTCCCTGAACACAGATCTATAAGTAAAGGATTCTGGGATTAGTCTGCTTGGGCCTCTGGGCTTGAGCTCAGTGTTGATGTTGGTATTACAATTCATCAAGCTATCACTGCTGACTGTGAAGAGCAGCTTACTGATGCATGTCTTGGAAGCCCAGGTAACTGGACTTGACCTTATGGCTACAGTGATCTACTATAAAAACTGTAATATGGGGATGGATTATTTTGTACCTGTGCACTTACAGAGAAAACACAAACTCAGGTCTGTTAACTCTCAGCTCAAGAAAGTATAAGAACCAGAGCTTCCATGATGGTGCTAAAAGAAGCTCTTATTTCTGAAAATGAAACACCAAATTTAATTGTGTGGATTGCTAACTTAAAATGAAATAAAACTCTCAATTTTGTCAAATTCCTCAAAAGTTACACCATCGACTGGTTAAAGAATGGGATTCTGAAACTTGGAAAAAGAGATCTGGTTGAACTGGGATGAAACTGACAATCATGAATCTCCCGATGCACTGGGCTTCCTCTGTGAGAAAATCCCATGATAATCTCACCTGAAGGGTGAATCTCTTAGGTCTTCCCTGCCCAATGGCAGTTACTAGAAAACTATAGCAGCCAAAAAAGAAGAAAGCCCAATCTAGGATACAACCTCTTCAGGAAAATAGGTTTCAGTCATTCTACCAGGGAAAGTATTCTAAGCCAGCTAAGGTTCTGGCTGAGGGGAGTGAATATCTGGAATAGGTTATGGGAGAAGGAAGCCATAACTATTATGACCTATAACCAAATATAGAAACTAATAGCTTTTCATGTTTTCTATTTGCTTATTTTATGTATGTGTTTAACTGTATATACACTAACCATTTTCTTGTTTTCTCTTCTTCTCATTTCTTGTTGGAAATTAACTGTACAATTTAGTCTTTTTTTTATTTTGTTTTGAGACAGGGTCTCACTTTGTAGTGCAGGCCAATCCTCTTGCCTCAGCCTCCCAAGTGCTGGGATTATAGGTATGCACCACCATGCCTGGCTTTCCAATTTAGTCTTTACGAGAATATTCAGCATGACTGAATTTGTGTAATTAGTGATAGATATAGTGTGTTTGGGATTGCTCATTCTGGGTAAAAGGTGACAACTTTATTTGTAAGAATTGCCCTAGCTTGCTTGTTAGGTAAGGATACAATTGTATTGTTGGATAAGAGGTCAAATATGCACAGAAAAGTAATTAAAGGCACAGGGTGTTCCAGTTAACAAACTGCTGCTTCTGAAATCCAAATTCATTATTTCTGTCGCTTTGTGAATCTGGGCCATGCAATATTTTTCTTTCCAACAGAAGGCATGATATTAAGCTTTGTTCACAGAGGATATTAAAAGACACAGAATAGAAGGGCCCTGCTTGAACCTGGTGTGCTTGCTTTACAGGCATCTGTTGCTTTCTCTAGCCTCACACTCACAGTGCACACAGCTTCTCCAGTGGCCAGCAGCTTGCTCCAGAGCCAACCCTGGACAGCTCTGTAATGGACCGCTTTCAGCAAGAAACTCCTGTGAAGAGCTAGCCCTGGTATTCTCAAGGGCTGACTTCTAGCAAGTTCCATAGGACAGCTTTCCAGCAGTCCTTCCAAAATAGCACCAGTTAGTAGGGACCCTTCTTTGGGTGTTCTATCTTACCCTGACAGGTGGTAGCTACTCCTCATATGTGCTTTGCCTGTATTCTTTATAATTACATTTATTTCTAATACTAGCACATTTCCTGTTACTCAAATATCTTATTATTTACTAATTCCTATATTGAATTTTCCCATCAGAAGACAGAAAATAGAAGGCAAGATCTTGTCATCTAATTCTTTTTCATATAAATAAATACATACTTTTCAATATAAACTCTGCTTGAAAGAACTCATCTGTGCTACAAATAAAGAGTAAAGGGTTACTATATATAATAACTTTCCATTTTGGGAGCTTACTCCAAGGTAACTGCTTTGATACATGTTTGTTTCAATGAATGCATAGTCCCTTTTGATCAGTATTTCCATATTTATAGTGTTAATAAACATGCGGAATTTCATATATGTAGAAACAATTTATTGCCTCAATATTGACATATCTTTAAGATGATCTGGTACCACTTATAAGCAACAAGAGCAAGACAGACCATTTTATAGCCACTGTTCTGAAAAATCTATACCTTAGACAGTGTAGTTCATTTTCAAAATGTAGCCCAAGGAAGATAACTAAGTAGTCTAAATAACCCAAACTGGAACTCTAACCCACAGTGGAATATATCTAGGTTTGAAGCAGCATAATCCAAACTACAAAATTGTGTATCTAAGAAATAAGACAGTATTTATTTTTTAAAGGATGATTTTTATAATAAATGATTTAATGTCAATTTTGAATGATCACTACTCAATCAAAATTTGCTGGTTAACACTTGGTTGGCTGCTGATTTAAACATCTCTATGAATACAGCCATTTCCTGACAGCTTACCATTACACTAGGGAATTTGTTACATGTTTTAGCATAATCTCACAATAACCCTCGAGGCATACTTTATTATTCCCAACTTTGTAGATCAGGTTCCTGAGTTTAGAAGTTAACTACACTGTTCAGAATCACACAGCCCATTCAACTCAAAACCTCATGCTCTTAACTCCACGTTATCTTCCTACTGTGTATACCTCAGTGTATTCAAGGTGGTTGTGTGAGTTTGGGTGTGGACAGTCTGAAGGGAATAAAGCTAATTTTCCTACATCTCTCCTCAGACTGATCTACCTGAAAATGTGCCTGCGAAGTACACATCATGCTGATGCTCTGTTCCCATATTCCATTTATACTAACCCTTCTCCTACTTTATAAATAGAAATGCATTTCTTAGCCATTCAGAGGAACAATCTAAAGTACTGGGGTCACTTGAGCTTTAACAACTGAATACTAAATGTTTTTAGGTGGCTTCCAATCTTTTGTACTAAAAAAAATTGAAGCAAGTTAAGTTGATGGGATTTTTGGCAAGTATCTCAGAAGGAATGAGTGACTCCTCACTGATCTATGTTAACAAGGTTTCTCAAGCTTACATTCATAAAGGTGAAAAACAAAAATATGCTAAAGTTCTTGGGAAGGGTAAAAGCCTCCATCTCATTAAGAGATGCATTTCCAGTAAGATTTTATGTTTTAATCATTGCTTATCAAAATTTCTAATTTATCTTTAATTGAATATTGCTAATTATAACTCAAAATAAATTTTAACATAAAAATCTATAAACAATTTTCTTGCAAAAAGAAGTATAATGAGGTAAGCAGCACTTAGATTTATAGCTAAATAACTTTATATCTTAACATAAATATATAAGG
>NW_004624743.1:27287118-27303941 GCF_000247695.1 Heterocephalus glaber
AAAAATAAGAACCAAGAGACTCATGTAATGGTACAAGATCCCAATGATGAATGTAACTGTACTGTATAACTAAAATGTACCAATAAAGTTAATGGGGGGAAAAAATAATGCAACAAATAGTCTAGCTAGAAACCTATAAAACAATAAAAGGGGGTTATTTCCCTAGTGTGGTTTTAAAAAGAATTTGTGTATGTGTGTGTGTATAAAAATCAACCTAAACCCCAGAACCATTCTTAGTATGGAAATACTAGAAAAAGGGTTGGTAAACCATGGCCACAGGTTATTTCCAGTTTGTCACCATTTCTGTAAATATTTTGTTGGAACACTACACCCTTTCATTCACATATTACCTATGACTACTTTCATACTATAGCTGACCAACTGAGAAGCTGCAATAAAGACTGACACACAAAGAAAAAAAATTTTTTATCTGGCTTTTCACAATGTAAATTCAACAACTGGCAGACTGGGAACATTCCCATTAAAATTAGGCACAGTCAAGGGTGTTTACCATCAATCACTGATGTTCTGAAGATACCATCCAGTGAAGTAGGTAAGAACATTAAAACTTCAACTTCTGCAACTTACTGCTTCTATTTCTGTGAAAGATTTCCCTCTTGAGAATGATGCACATTCTCCTTGGCCATTATATTGCAATGCCAACTCTAATTTACTCATTCCTAATACAACCAAATGACCTTTTAAATGCTCAAATTTTCTCAATAAAGGAAGTTGAAAGCACATGTTATAATTCCAAAGACGATAATAAAATAGCTAGTGTTTTTAATTGTTCCTTTAAAAATATCAAAAGCATCATAAAAAAAAAAGTAGAGCCTACTGATCCCATGTGAGGCTTATAAATGCAATTAATTATATACCTAACATTTGGATGTGATCTATACTATTCTTGAACAATACACATAAAAATAAATCAATCTCACTGTTTAACATACCCTTCCTGTAAAGATAATTCTTGGTTTTCTTCTTCAGGGCCACTACTATCACTCTGTAGCTCAGGTTCATTCTCATCTTTTCCTGGCAGAGTTTCCCAGCTTTCATCACTTGAGGACTGATCTTTTTCTGTACCAGAAAATCGACGAGGCAAAGAAGCCGACCATTCCCCATCACTACATTCTGAACTATAAATGAAAACAGAAATAAAACAAACTATTGCTATATGTTCAGTTATTTTTATCTTTTAGAGTACTGACAAGGCATCATGGTATAAAGGGGACTTCTGATGCCACATATGCTTAGTCAAGTGCTATTTCAATTTTTTGACATTAAAACATACAGAAATAGATTGAAGAGAATGTAACCCAAATGAATATGGAACACAGCAGGCTATGAAATCTATCATTTTATTTTTTCTTTCACTGAGATATATTTTTCCATAGTACCTATTGACTTGACATTTCTAAATAAAATTTAAACACAATTTGCTAATCATAAATGGAATAAATAATAGATTGATTGTTCAACTGACTTGATTGAAACAACTCTGTAATTATATACTGACAATGATGTATATATTCTACGAAAAGATTTCCAATATTACTAGGTAGTAAAAGTTTAACTGTTTTCTTCTACCTTTTACACACACAGGCACACACACACATACATACACAAATTTATAAAAAGGACCACTGAAAATCCTCACTGAAATCCTTAGGTCTATGAAAAAATAAATTTCAGTTCAATGGAGTATAGGAATGAATAAGGAAATGAAAAGGTACAATAAACAGGATTAATAAAGGAACTTTGGAAAAGCACTTTTGATTATTTAACTTTGGCTAATGTGGTTAATTTACTTAAGTTTTAAAGAATTAGTCATTATACTACCAAAGGCTAAAGTACTGCTGATCAATACTGAAAATGAGTCTTAAATGTGCTTTCTAACACTGGTCAAGAATCCCCTTAAAGATTTCCATTTTTCACTTTACGTTTACACAATCAAAAATAACAAATTTAAGTTTGTATCTTGGGAAAGAAATGGTTAGTAGAAAGTTACATTTTTTGATGACAACAGTATGTTATAAATATCTGGGTTCCTTTTACAGACAGACAAATCAAGAGATCAAGGTACTATTAATAATGAGAAGCACTAATCTCAGCTCTGAGAAGTTTATTAAAAATAGTAAAATAGGGCCGGGGATTTAGTTCAGTGGTGCCGCTGCCTGCCTTGCAAGCACAAGGACCTGAGTTCGATCCCCAGTACCAAACAAACAAACAAACAAAAAAACCAAGAAACAGTAAAATAAAACCAACTTCCAATTTTCAGTAAATAATGGACAGCAGGACATAAATATCCTGGAGAGCAGATGTAGCAACTGAAATGTGTTCTTCCAATTGGGGATGAGCCAAAGTTGCATGTACTCATACAATTTTCTGTGACTCAAAGAATAATCTAAGATTAAGTAAACCATTACTAGACTTACATAAGTATCAAAATCTAACACAAGAAAAGGCACTTATTGAACTATGTTTCTTTCACTATGAAGCTTTGCAAAGTCATACCACACCTACTATGTGTGAAAACCTTCCTGTCTCTGTCTTGCCAATATCAGCTGAATATAGTAACACTATCCAAAAAATTATTAGGTTCATCTGAGGAATAAATGAATTAATATGTAACACTTGAAGAGTGCCTGGAAAATAACATAACCACTAACAACTGTTAGCAAATCATTTCTTTAACAACACATTTTTTCCTCAAAAATACTTGGTTACCTCATAACCAATATCTTTTAGGTCTCAGGTGTGAAGTAATAGTACATTTTAAGATTCTCAATAAATAATAATTATTTACTCAGTAAATAAGTAATTAAAACACTTGTCTGTGTACCAGTTAAATTTCTCTGAATAACATGGATGCTTTACTACAATATGATCTCAGTACATTCTTATACCCAACCATCCCCTTACAAGAATGTTCCATTCCAAATACTGCTCCCAAAGCATGAACTTTTCCACAACTAATCCTCTCATCATTAAGGTCTTCACAATCACTCGATCTTTTTTCTCCTTTTAGGATTAGATCAGACCTCATTTCTTTTAAGATCTTCCTGTGTAATACTGTTTTTATTTTTCAATTATTTCATAGACTGGACCTCTTGCTTATTCAGTCCAATTTTCTATAGCACAGCTGCTTCTTTAACATTACTGCATTTATCTCTCATGAGTTAAATAAAATTTCTGGAGGCTACGGATTTGAACTGGGAAGTTGAACTCTTCTCAACAAACCAAATCAATACAGTACGGTATGTATTTTAAGCATAGTGAGGTTTGGTTGGCTGCAAAAGACAACTAACTAATTTGTAACCAATTGACTGACTGATCAACTAAGCTGTAGCCAATTAAACTGTTTTCTATGCCGCTTCTTCATCTTCCTAAATGCTTTCTGATCATGTTGGGCAGAATTTCTCAGATCATCTTCTGTTTGGCAGCTGCTGATCCAGAAATATTTCTATTTTGTTTTGTTCAAAAAAAACCCAAAACCCTCAACTAAATGTAATTGGTCTGTGGAATTTTCCTTTTTTATTTAAGTGCAAAATTAGTTTCTTTACTAAGTAGTTTCCAATGAGCTTAGTGAGTGAAGTGCTTATAAGCTCTTGGAAAGTACTAAAGACTATGTAATCACATCAATTTAAACAGAGAACATTTAGGTCTTTATAGTTTGTATGAAAAAGGCCAACAATGAATACTTTCAACTATGTTCCAGAAATTATTTTGCATTTTTATATGACTGATAGAAATTAGTATCTGAACAATTTCTATTTCATTGTGAATGTTACTACCTATGACAAATTTCAAATTTAGCACTACTTTGTAGCCTTGAAATTCTAAAATGACTTAGAGGGTTAGTCAGAGACCATGTAAACAGATTAAGATTTTTCTACTATTTAAAAAAATCAAGTGAAAACCTACTATGAGCAATTTCTTTATTGAAGAAGCAAAGTACTATACTTAGTATCAGCTGAATACTGCACCCACAGCCACCTTTTTCTTACCACTGGTGGTAGAACAGCAATAAGTGCTAGCTTGCAGTTAGAAAGATTTGATTATTAGACTCTTATTAGTGATGCAAGCTTAGGCAATTAACTTCCCTGAGCTCATTTATATTTATATTTATAAAATGAAGTTTTTTGGGGTTTTTTTTGGTGTAGCGATCAAACCCTTGTGTATGCTAGGCAAATGCTCTACCACTCACTCACATCCCCAGCCCAAAGTAAAGATATTCATATTCACTTTTCAAGTCTATGGTGGTGTTTAGATACATACTGCAGTCAAATTACCTGGGACAACTTGTGGAAAATGGTGAACATTTTAAAAAGGCAATGGTTACTTCTTTCATAACAGAACCTGTTTAGAAATTTCAGTGGATTTCCTACTAGTACCACTATTTTTCTCTTTTTCTTACCGAAGAAAACCTACTCTACATCTTCTGGTTTGTCCTTATCGGCAGAATTAGCCTCCTGATTATACAACTTTTGTCTTTCTTTACATCAGATATCAGCAAATTATACTCTGGCCCATCAGTTAAATTAAGTCACCTATCTGTTTTCTCATGATTTAGAAAACGTGATTTGTTTTTTTACATGCTTAATGGGTATGGTAAATGGTTATATAAATTCCTACATACTATCCCTTATCTTTTGGGCCCTAAAGTCTAAAATATTTACTATGTGATTATCCTTTAGGAACAAGTTTGCAGGCCTCTAGAATCTAGAGAAGAGACAGGAAAAAAGAAATTAACATAAGCCAATGGAAGAAAAACTATGAAGAAGGAAAAGATGACTAGCAGCCTGAACAGTAACAGAGAAATCAAAGGAAATAAATGGGTACTGAGAAAAGATGAAAGAAAGTGGAAATCAGGAATTCACTGAATAAAGAATACAGAATAAAGAAAGAATACTAGGAATTGCATTTTAAGGCAATTAAGAGTGGATAAGAATAGGGACAGAATAGAAACAGTGTATGTAGAACATTTATTCTATAAATTCAGCAGTGGAAGAGAAAATACTAACAGGCAAGTACCTAACAGAGCAATGTAAAGTGAAGGATTTCCTCAGGATTTAGAAAAATTCAAGCTTGAGAGGTAGAGGGAAGCAAGCTAGAGCTAAGGACAGAGATAAAGTAAGATGTCAGAAATAACTGTATGTATAGATCACTGAAGAAGAAATTAAAACTAGGAAGAGAAAATAACACATTCTGATATGAAGAGAAAACAATGTTCACATTTAATTATTTCAACATCACCAGGAAAGCAAGAAACAAAGTTCTCTACTAAGAATGACAGGAATGTAAGGAATGAAAAAGAAAAGACTTAAAAATAACTTTTCAATGACAGTGAGCAACAGAATAAATAGGACACAGATATAGTGACTGTAGAATAGAGACGAGTAGAGATGTTCGTTCTTCATTTTAAAAGCAGGTGAGTTAGACATCTTTAAGTAAAAACTACTTCTTTGATCTTCATATGGTCTTTCATTGGTATTACCTCTGTTAGCACTTAAGAGACACAGGCAACAATAACTTACAGTGTTACCTCTTTTACATATTAGTTGTGAACCAAAGAAACTTTTTTCACATATGAAATAAAACTGTATGTGACTTATAGAGGAAAAAAATACTTCATGTGTAAATTCCAGGTAAAAGTAAAATACTGAAATACAACCAAAAGCAATTTGTCATTTCCTAACTCCACAAGGAAATGATTAGTTTGTATTATCTGGTATTTATCACAGGTTCTTATGACACTCAACTACAGAGGAGCCTAAGGAAAAGTGAAATTTTTGACAGAATGTAAGCACGCTGGGACACTTTTATCACTATTCCTATTTAACTGTGATGCAATACAATGATACGAATGAAATCTGTTTAAATATAAGGTTACTTAATTTAGTTAATAAGGCCCAGATGGTTGTTTTTATTTGTGTCTGCCTCTTACCACTTTGTCTTTTTCCTTAACAGCAGGATACCATAATTCATTCTAACTCCTTAGCATGCCTGAGGAACAAATCCCATCTATTCCTAATTTACTCCTAAAAGTCTATGAACTTGAAAATAATATAAAAAGGTTTGCTGAAATATTGTAACATGTGCTTTAAGATCTTTGTTTTGGCTGCTCATAAATGTTTTATTTGTTGATTGTCTGATTGGGAGGTTTCTTCCTGGCTTTCAGCTAGGAAAGAAATAAGAAAGAAGCTTAACTCAGTTTTACAACGCACAGTTTTAACAACGAATCTGTATATTTTTGTCTTCTCCATAAGGCTGTTGAACACTACAGGAACAAGAACATTACATTTACAGAGCTCTTGAAACAAAGTTTGGCACTTAAGAAATGTCAATGAATCCTGTTTTTATATATCAAATTAAAATAAACTAAATGGGTAATATTCATTTTATTCTCCCAACAATATCCATAATGCTTGTCCTGATGTTTGCTCTTAAATATGTTTTTTGGTTGTTGTTTTTGCTTTTCTCTTTTAAGCAAAGTTAAGTCCTATGGATAGAAAAACTGAAAGAAACCTCACATGGTCTAAGAAATGGTCAGTAGATGGCATGCCTCTCTTCAGAACAATTAGGACCAAGGTTAAAATGTGCTAGCATTACTGAAAGTTTTTTTTTTGTAACTCAACATCTTATCCTCAGTTACTTAAGTTCTTGGGTATATTTTAAAAGATCAAAGTGCTAACCTTAGCTCTTTGGTCTAATTCCAAGTCTGGTAATAATATGCTGCCTATTAAAATTCCCCCAGCAGTTCTAATTTAATAAGGTGGTATTCAGTTCCTGTCAAATAGCTCAGAGCAATGCTATCAGCTCCAATGCTTAGCCCACTGAGTATAACATTTCAGATGTGATTAAGCGATCACTTAGAATTTTACAAGGAAGAAGGTGATCACAACTTCATTAAAGTACTTCTCCACTTATAAAAAATACATAATCCATACACTTTTAAAAGTAGTCCAAGTTCCCATAACTAAAACTGTCACAGTGAATTTTAGTTGTTCTTGCTAAGTGTTCTATCTGTAATCTTCATAACACAAACATGACCAAAAATCTTTTCCAGTATATCACCTCTGAGTTTTACAAAGGAGAAAAAACTAAACAACAACAACACCCAACAAAACTTCAAACCTAAATTAAGAAGAAGCTCTATGTAAAACACAGAAAGTACAGTCACTGCCTCCTATTTTTCCAATCCTGAGAGTATCAGAGCTGCACAGGATAACAGAAAAGCATTACATAGATGAAAGAGGATAAGTACAACATCAGGTAGATGAACAAGGGCAAAATATAACTAAGTGTGTGCAGCTATTAAATTTCCACCTTTAGCTGGCACTCTGTTGAAAGGCAGTCTGGCAACTACAGTACTTTGCAAGTTGCAAGGAGCTATGGTGGATAACAGGAAACAGAAATATCTTACTTTTTGAAACTGTTCAGACTACTGAAATAAGGTCCTAAAACACATGCAAGGCTTTTATATGCAAGTACCAACCAAGGTAGAAGTATTATCATCATTCAGAACTTCCTTTATGATTCTCAAAAACACCTAAATGTTTTTAGTATTTCAAGTGTATTTTAGTGTATTAAAAAATGCTACAAAACTAGTTCAGTCATTTTGGCATGCACCGAGTTCTGTAAGTCAATATATTACTAATGAGTTGAAGGAAAAAGTTTCTGATAACTATAAGAAATTTCCTATCTGCATATTCTGCTTGTTAAAAAAAAAAGACTATCATTATTCATGATGCTAATATATCACTTTAAAAAATTACAAATAAGTATACTCTAATGACTTGTATCTCTATCTCCTTCTAAAGCCTCATGCAGACATAGGTGTGGCTTTTTAGAGGTGGCTGATCTAGGTGTGTGAGTGTGGATTAAGGGTGTGATACTGGGATGAAGGGTTTGTGGATTAGTCTACTAACTGATTTATAACAGTTCTGTGTGTAGGTAATGGGTGTGGGTAGCACCACCCAAAAGGCTTGTAGCCTGGATGTGATAAAATGGGAGAGGAGGAGGCTTGCTTCTACTGCTGCCTCCTGCCTGCCCTGCCATGGATTGTTTCTCTTCTGTGAAGCCCCTCTGCCACGCTAACCTGCCTTGGAGCCAGCCAACTGAACTGAAACCTCTACAAACTATGAGCCAAAATAAACCTTTCCTCTTTTAGCTTGTGGGTGGTTGGGTACTTTGACTCAGCAAGGAGAAAAGTAAGGCATATACTAAGAAAACACTCAAACTGTAAGTTTGATTCTTATTTAAGCTTTTGGGCTAATACTGCATATGGCACAATGTTTAATATTTACAAGATCATCTCTGAAAGCAGATCAAGATATAATTTTAAAAGTGAAGCGTCTCTGACAATCTGATTTATAATATATATATACTATATCTATTATACTATATATATAATATATAATACTAGAAAAGTATTTTATTCAGAAATGGAACATGGGAAATTTAGGACATACAGATTACTTAACTTGAGTTCAGCCTTTTTTTTTTTTTTTTTTTGCAAACAATTTATGCAAATTGTTTTATCCAAACAATTCTCTGGATGAAGTAAGGTATACAGTACGTATGGTTTCTCAAATTTAGTTTAAAACATCTAAAAAAAAGGAATATACAGAATCAAATGCATAAATAATATGTTAAGTTCACTTGGAGGCCAAATAATTCCAAATAATATGAAAAAGAAAACATTAAGAGAATGCAGAATTTATCTAAACATGAAGTATGGACTGAAGATTTATTTCTACTAATAAATATTAAAACAAACAAAAAAACTACTCCATAATAATTTAAAACCACAGTCCTTCTAGGCAATGATATGTAACACTTCCCCCACTGACAAAATAAATCAATTTAGAAATCAGGAGCCAGTAAAACTACCTCTTCTCTTAGGGTTGGCAAATAACATAAAGATTTCATAAACTTCATTACATGTTAGACCTGAGTATAAAAAGCAAGCAAAACTTAAGAGGTTTTGATTTTTGATTAGTGTATCCACAATGCTTTGTGAAGGCCTAGCCAAGTTAAATTTTGTTTCAAGCAAAAAAGTGCCAGGTGTGATGGCGCACTGTAATCCAATGCAGTTGGGAGGTTGAGGCAGAAGGATCAGTCAGGAGTTCATGGCCAGCCTGGTGGACAAAGTGAGTTCAAGGCCAGCCTGAACTACAAAACAAGAGCTTGCCTTTTTTTTTTTTTAAGATCTTGTCTTAAAATATAAAAAAAACAAGAAACAAAAAAGTAATTGGGAAAAAATTATCACAGATACTTGTACTTCAAATAGATTAAGTATCAAAGCATATTTCTTTTCTTCTTCTTTTTAATACCAACCTAGAAGTCTAACAGAGATTCACGCCCAATGCAAAAATCTTAGGGTTGAATGTGTTGTGGAATTTATATATTTTCCCCCAAGGTTTAGAAATGTTGCTTAGCCTACAGTGAGGTCTAGGCCAGCAAAGAGTAATCAAACATACGGTTTCTGTCACAAAATGTAGGAATAGTGGGGAAAAAAGCTCCTCATTTTAGGTCAGTTCCAGATCAGCTATTAAAGAAGTCAACATCAGGTCAGATTTTGTGGTCAATTTCTGCTTTTAGAACTTTGTGGATTTTGGATAAAAGACTATGAACTTGAACTGGAAAAATAAAAGTTGGGCAAAGTTTTTAACTAACTTTAATCTTAGCTTAAAAAACAGCACACAAAAATTATCGGCCATCCCTTAAAATTTACAAGCTTTAAGACAGCAGCACAAATTACATTTCAATTGTTTTCTATTAGTTACACATACTACATTATAGCAGTTTAATTCATATTTTCTAAGAAAATAAATGTTTTGTGATCTTAATCACTTTTTAAGTCTGGCCTAGTTTAACGTGGATTTTTTAAAAACATAAAAATGTACATTTCATTCATTGAAATACCATGAAGTGAAATAATTAGCATCTCTACCCTTGGTAAGAACTAATAATCATTACCTCAATTTATTAATTTCTGTAAACTATTAAAGTACCCCAAAGTAAGTTTCTGTGAAAAACTCTAGGCATTTGTATGTATGGTTAAACTTAGCAAAAATATCTGATAAGACAAAATATCTAATTCCTTAATCATATCTAGTAGCTCATCAACTAAATATTACAATACTAGAAATAAATCACTTTGTTCTCTACCCAATCAGATAATGTACTGCATGAAGCCTTACCTATCTTCATCTCTGCTGAAGAGTTGGTAATAATCTCCACAGCCATTCCAAAAGCTGTTATCTCGAAGTTCTTGCCTTCCTGCTGCAGCTCTGCTTTCAGGTGTTATATGGTGTTCTGTTTCCCGTATTGTAACTCTTGAGTAAGGTGGATCCAAGAACATACAGTCATGCTCTCCATCATATTCTTCACATTTTATTAAGGGATCATCTGAGCCACATTCCTCAACTTCCAAAGCCTCCCTCCATCTCTGAACACTTCTTTGTTTAGCCTCATGCCTATTAAAACCTATTTCTTGGTCCACTTGGCTTGAACTTATCACTTTCCTAACTTTTGGCCTCACTACCTGTTCAGGAGAACTTCCATGCTTTTTGTCCCTATCACCAGGATTTTGTTCACTACAAATACGCCCTGTAATACAAGCTATATTTTCAGTTGAATTTTCTGTCTGTCTTCCCTGGTGAATACTATCTTCCTGTTTCTTTCTAACATCTTCAGAAGACCTTTGAAATTCCTGGCCATTCTGAAAGACAAATTCAGTATCACCAGAACTTTTCACTAATGATGCTGGATCTAGCTCTTCAAACTCATTGTTTATTTCACTATTAAAAGAGGGAAGTGACGGTGAAAGACCAGCATATGTTTCTACCTCTCCATTTTCCAATTCAAACACTGTATTGCCTAATGCTTCCTGGTATCTATCACCTTCCACAATTTCTGCAGAAAGTTGAAGACGGTCATTATCCTCCCCATGCTTGCTGTCTGGATCACAGGAGTCAGAGTAAACCAATGCAATTCCATTTTGGACACTTGAGGCATTACAAGCTCTCAGCGTATACTCTCCTCCCTCAGAGTGATTATGAACATTTTTACTGCTTCCTAAGGTCTCCTTGCCTTCCTCACTATGATGTCCTACAGCAAAGGATGGACTGCTCTCAATGGTTTCTGTGCCACGAGTGGAAATTTCTGTTTCACTTTTTTCAAATTTAGGTTCATTGGGTAAAGAATGAACTTGATCCAATGGACTGGAACCTGAATACAGAACAAAAGAAAACATTTTGGAGGGATTAATTTTATGTAATATCTGTTAAATGGATATCATACCAATTATTACCTACTTGAAAATATGAGTGCAATTATCTGGCAAATGCTTCTGTGCTCCCTACATCAACTGGCAGCACACACTGGCTACCTTATGAGTTCATTTATGTCATTGTGTAGCTTTTCAGTATCTCTATGCACATTTCTCTTGCAGACAGTTTTTCACCTAAATCCTAACACCTAAACCCTTCTGAAAGACATAAAGGAGAGGCTAATGAGAACCTACGTAATGAGAAAAGTAAGTGATGTCATAGGGTAACTAATCTGCCTTTCCACTGAGCTCCAACTTACCTTCTTTTATTACATGCAGGTTAAAAATAAAACTCTTCAAAAATACTTATCACAGATATAAAAGGATACAGCTAAGAAAAATGAGGTTATTGTGCCTGGGTGTTACTTTAGAACATTGTTTCTCAGTTTCTGGACATGTTTTAGATTTCTATACCTAAAATGGGTTGTTTTAATAATTTATAATAAGTTAGTTTTAGATGTGTTATAACTATGTTTGAAAAACAAGTCAATATGCTGATTCTTTGCCACAGAGTCTGTCAGAATTCTGAGATATGAGTTATATCAACTCTAGCCCATGAATTACATTAAGCAAAATTCTTTCATTATCTTAATTTAAAATGAAAAATACACACGCTCAGATTGTTGGAACAAAAATTTATAAACTAGAACATAATGAAGTTCAGTCTTATTGTAAAAACCTTCTTTATTGGAAAGCCCTTAGCTAGTAATCTGGATTGATATACATGAAAGATAGTAAAACATAATAGTATTATCTAGTTTTCTCACAACAAGAGGAAGAATATGAACCCAGTCCAAAGGTATGAACACAGTACCTGGATATCTGTAAAATACATTTCAAACCACTGATTAAAAAGTTTTAATGGAATAATTAAGTACTACCTGACAACTGTATTTTATAAAATGATAAAAATACTAGCCAAGCTAAATTATTTAGACATAAAATTAAAGTTATTTAAATGTAGTATGCTGGGAAAAATAAACTCAGTTCACATTAAAAAGCTTTGTTTTGTTTTTTTTCTTTTTGTTTGAATGATTTCTGTCTAAAGGCTATGACAATGAAATCATTGCCATGACACTGTAGTTATATGTTAATGACAGGCCATATTCTGGTTTTATGTCCAAATATATTTATACTATTAATATTAAATTTAATAAAAATTTCAAAACAGAATTTCTTGACAGAAAATGCATATTTATACTCATGGATATGCACAAAACCTACTCTAAATTTTAAATGTTGTTAAAAGCATCACTACATAACTGTTAATGACCCTGAAGTAACTACATGTTATATACCTGAGGAATTTTCCACTGGAACATCATCTAGTTCCAACACTTCATAGTCATCACCAGCCCGGCCTAAACTTCTTTCATGTCTGGTCAAACATGGTTTGAAACTGACATATGCATGTCTTCTTCCATATCTCCTGCCTGTAATTGTCTGATAGCCTCCTGCTGATTTAGGCCAAGCAGTCTTGCTGGATTCTTGATCCATTACTGAAATAAAGGAAAAAAAAAAAAAAAAGGGACAGCAATGACCTTTATTCTGGCAACATACATGGTATAAACTTACCAGATCATGTGCTACTGAACATCAAATGCACCTTACCAGTACCATAAAATATTCTTATTCACACAGTAGATCACTAAACCTGAAATACTGTATGATAAGACTTAGTAGCCTCTTCTTCCAAAAACATACCTTCTAAAATGTGGTTTTTTTGAAGGTATTTTGGATTTTTAAAATTAATTAGGTTATTTGGTACATTTTAGGCATACATAATAATCACATTCATCACAGGGAATCTGTACTTGTACATGATATATCCTGATTCTTCTTCTACCTCCCTTCAACCTCTCTTCCCCTCCTTATTAACAAGAGCAGTGTTTCCATTTTTTTTTCCTTTCCCTTCCTTCCTTTCCCCCACACCCCCTTCCTACTTCTTCTACCCATTTGAATTTTTTTTTCCTATTTCACAGTATTTATTATACATTTTGGTCCTTATTTACACTTTCAGTTTCTCACACCAGAGAAACAATGTGGTATTTATATATGTGTGTCCAATTTATTTCACTTAAGAGTATGGTCCCAAGGGGCATCCATTTAGCTATAAATGTCTCAAGTTTGTCTTTCTTTATGGCTGAGGAGCCTTCTGTTGTATAAAAAAAACCCACATCTTCTTTATCCATTCATCAGCTGATAGGCATTTTGGCTGATTTCCAAGATTTATTACAAACTGAGCCGTTATAAACATGAGTGTGCATATACTGCTGTGGTATTATGCTGTTAATTCTTTTGGGATATGAAATCTACCAGAAAAGATTTTTTTATATGTCAAATTGTTACACTGCCAAAACTCTTTACAGATTGGAGAATCATCTTCTAAACCACTAAGGTAAAATATCTTTCATGTACATGCTCACTATATATTTGATGAGTTAGTTATTAGCACAGAATATGGTAGTCAGTTACATTACAGTAACTACGTTCTTGTCAAAGACTACAGGTAACTTCCTTCAACGGTAAATGTATCATAGAGAAGCTAGATCACAATGTGTCCCAAAGCCTAAAATAAAATTTTAAAAAAAGTTGTGAGCCAAGTCAAACACACACTATTTTTGAAACTATAAATGAATGGTATACATTATGGCAAGAAAAGCCATCAACATTTAAATAACCTGAATATTAAGTTTTGATTACTGGATGATATATAGTAGTAAACCGCAGCATCTTTTACTAAATAGTGCTGTGTGTGTGTGTGTGTGTGTGTGTGTGTATTAAGTCTAAAGTTGCTTAGCCAATTATATATTACATATACTATGCAGAAACTAAACAAAATATTTCCTCACAGTATCTGGTATCTGACTTATTAACAAGCTTCACATGTTTTCCTCTACTGAATTAAGAATTAAAATCACTTCCGAGCAGGGGGAAAAAAGGAAACATGTTTATAACACACATTATCAAGAGTTACATTCTTTTATTTTAACATCTCAAAAAGCATGAGTTGGATACTGTTTTCCATTTTTAAAAAATTAAAAACTTCAGTTTAACATTAAGTGTTTTGATTATTTGTCCAATAATTTCAGAATCAATGTCCTTAACAATTTCTCCAAAGGAACAGTCTCCAATATGGAATGTAAACAGGAGTCAAGAGCTATGGCAATAAAAATTTCAGAATACTTTTTATATCAAGAATTAAAGGGCCAGGGATTTAGCTCAGTGGTTTTGCCGCCTGCTGCGCAAGCACAAGGACCTGAGTTCGATCCCTGGCACCAAAAAAAAAAAAAAGAATTAAAAATTAAGCTTTACAAATATTCAATAGATGGAACAAAACTGGCCCTGGGGGCTACATATTAGATGATGATATGTATTATATGCTACTGAAGTACGCAGAGAGAAACAGAAGGCTTTAACGCAGAAAACTGACATTTTCCTTACCTGATGGCTCTTTTTCAGTGTACTGTGACATATATGGCAATTTCTGTGTGTCCAGATCAGCAGAAATATTGATGTAATTTAGTTTTCACTCATATAGTGGATAAGCTTCAAAAGATTCCTACAAAAAATAATGGATTGAACGAACTATTAGTAATAAAAGAATAAAACAAAAATGGCAAATTGAGATTTCCTAGTAAAAATCTGTTAACCCTATAACTCAGAAAAATATAACGTGATCTGGCGAATCAATCAAAAAACCCTCAAATCTATCAAACTGGCTATATAAATCACAGATTTTCATCTGCTCGATATATTTTCCCCTCAGTATATGACGTCCTTATGCCACTGACAAGAACACATAAAATTTGTAAGCAAACAAGCAAATACAGTGGAAGAAGTGCTGATGAGGATGTATGATCAAACTGTTTAGGAGTGGTCTATACTGTGCTATTTTTGCTTCATCAAGTACTATACATCTTTCAGCCTAACTTAGAATTATTCTTGAGCTTAAGAATAAGAAAGGGAGGCCATAGCACCGATCCTAGCACAGAGGAGGTGAGCCCCGTGGGTGCCAGCAGCACACCTTCCCCCACCTCACATCGAAATGAGAAGACATGCAAACAAGCCTCAAAACCAGACTTCCAGATCACCTACAGCAACCCCAAAGGAAAATCAGATGGAACACTCTGATACTCAACACCTGGGCTCCCTGAACTGGCAACCAAAGAGGATCTTGAAAAAATGAAATCAGAAATAATTTCTCAGTTAACAGCAGATTGTGCCCATAGTGCAAGACATGATTCATAAAGCTAGAGAGTACACAGATAAAAAAATTGAGGAGCTGAGGAACATGATGGAATCCCAATATAGGAAACAAATGGAATCCATAAAACAGATGCAAACAGATTTCCAGGAGATTAAAACTCTACTGAAAGTTTACGCACCAGAATGAGCCAATGTGAGGGCAGAACTGCAGATAAAGAAGATAAGATTGCAATTAGTGACAAGAAAAGAAAAATTCCTTTAAAATAGTAAGGGACCATGAGAGATCAATCCAGCAGCTGCCAATGAAAAGAAGAATTACATTAAGACTGATGAGAGTCAATGAAGAAACAGGAAAGAGTGCAGACAACGTAAAAAAAAGTTCACAGAAGTAATGGAAGAAAACTTCCCAAGCAGGGGAAAAGAACTTCACATACAGATAAGTGAGGCATATAGCACTCCAATTAGCCTCAATAAAAAAAAAAATCTACACATAGGCATATAATAAGATTCCAGAAACCCAACATAAGAACAAAATTCTACAAGGAGTGAGAGAAAAAAAACAAATCACATACAAAGGAAAGTCCACCAGATTCACAGCAGATTTCTCAATGCAAACCCTCAAGGCAAGAATGGCTTGCAATGATGTATTCCAAGCCTTAAAGGAAAACAGCCTCCAACCCAGACTGATGTACCCTGAAAAACTATCTTTTAAAATTGATGGAGAAATAAGATACTTTCATGACAAAGAGCATCTTAGGAACTTCATGAATACGAAACCAGCACTCCAAAAAGTTTTACACAATATCCTAGGAAAAGACAACAAGGATCACAACCCCAGGAAGCCTAGCAGAATGAATCCATCAGGCACAAGAAATTAAATGTAAAAGGGGAAAATTCAACACACACAAAAAGTCATGACACTGATAAATCAATACATATCAGTTATAACCATCAACATTAATGGTCTCAATTCATCAATCAAAAGAAATAGACTGGCAGAATGGGTCAGGAAGCGAGATCGAACAATATGCCGCATACAAGAAACACACTTAATTCAAAAGGAAACTCATAGACTGAAAGTTAAAGGGTGGAAAACAATACTCTATGGAACGGGAACCTGAAAAAAAGCAGGAATAGCTATCCTCTTTGCAGATCAACTGGATTTCAAACCAACACTGATTAACAGAGACGAAGAAGGACACTACATCCTTGTAAAGGGAAGAATCCAAGAGGAAGAGATGACAATCATAAATATCTATGCACCAAACACTAG